>PITA01005817.1:0-106617 GCA_004023965.1 Spilogale gracilis
GAGAGTAGGAGAAGGAAAGGAAATGGGAAGTAGGGTAAATCGGGGAGGGAGATGAAACATAAGAGACTTTGGACTCAGAAACAACCTGAGGGTCTTGGAGGCCAGGGGTGAAGGCATAGGTGAGTCTGGTGGTGGGTATTCAGGGCACATATTGTTGCATGGAGCATTGGGTGTGGGGCATAAACGATGAATCTTGGAACACTGAAAAAAATAAATCAATTTTTTAAAAAGGAATTGAATAACAAAATTTCAAGGTTAGTATAAGCCACAGGATACAAAAAGAAATTGTTTCTATGAAACAGAAGTATAAAGCCATAAGGAGAAATTATGATGAAATTAAAAGAAGTCAGTTTGCATTAAAAAGGCTGCTACATGGAATAAAGAACTATTTCAAGAAAGGTAGAACATAGTCAAAGAGTTAAAAACCCACCAGTAGCTGCTGGAATCAGAAACAGCACGTTGAAATAATAAACCAATGACACTGAGGGAAACACTGCAAGGTTCTCCAAGAAGGCAATGCAAAAGGATGAAATGAATGAAAAATATGATTTAAGAAATGAAAGAAAATGATACTTATGAAGATAAAAATATCACGTATATAACTTCCCTGAGGAAAAGCCTGAGAATCTGGAACAAGAGTGACTAGAGCACATAACAGAATAGAAGTTTCCTGAAAAGTACATAAATCAACATTTTTTTTTAAATCTAAATATGAAGTTTGGAAAGAAATAGGTAAAAATCAAGAAAAAGAAAGTGTCAATTCTTCAAGGCTTTCTGGTTCACAGTCCTCAGTGTACGGTGTATTTCCGTACACCGATGAAGGAGTCCTGCGCTCCGTACACCGATGAAGGAGGCCTGTGCTCCGTACACCGATGAAATACTCCTTACTTTATTTCTATTTGAATCCATGTCTAACTCACCATAGAACAATTTAGATCGCATGATCAATTGGTCTCTCAAGAACACGTGTTCTGTTTCTCCAAGACCTGATCAAATTCTAAAAGCTATTTAAGAAAAGGAGAATGGTTAATTATGGAAGAAGGCATGACTTTTCCCCAAGATCTTAGCTGGTTTGGCTATGAGTCCACTACTGTTATTTCTGAGGTTTTTGCAAGCTCCATGCAGCATCCCGATGTGACCCGGGTACTTTGATCATAAAGTCCTAAGGGTTGGGAGACAGAGCTCCTTGCTGTGTTGGCTGTACTAACTAGAAAGCTTTCTTTTGCTCTGAGCTCCAAATTGATAGCCTGTAACATGGCTTCTAATAATTTCTGAATGCTATTATTCACATACTCCCTTATGTAATTTCTTCCCTTTGAATGTGGGCTAGACCTGGGTACTCACATCTAGAAAAAGAAAAGCAGCAGCATTGAGGGGCCATCACTTCCAAAGTTAGGGGGGGAAAGACAATAACTTTTTTCTCTATTTCCCTCTTGAAGTCTTCATTCTGGGGTAAGCAAGATTCGTGTTGTGAAGAGCTCTATGGACAGACACGTAAGGCCAGGAAAGCATGGTTCCAGCCAAGAGCTGGCGAGCTTGGAAGTGAATGTGGAAGTTTGCCAACAGCCTCATGAGTGGGCTTTTAAGGGAATGCCTTCCAAGTTAAACTTTGCAACTCCAACAAACACCTTGATCACCCCCCACCCTTGTGACACACCCTGAGTGAGAGGACCCGGGTAAGGTACTCCCAGACTTCTAACCTACAGAAACAATAAGATAATATATTTTTATTGTTTTAAACCGGTAAACTTGGAGCTAATGCATTATGTAGCAATAAATAATGGATATACCGAGTCAAACGTGGAAGTCTTTGAGGTTATTTGCCCAACTATTTGGAGGAGGTTTCCAAATTTGTTGAATGGTGCTTCTGAGATTCAGAAAGACCAGTGAGCATTCTTTTTCTTTCTCAGTAGAAGGAAGTGCAAGGAGGAACAGCTCTCCCTTCATCATGGAGGGCTATCTCAACACACCCAGACCACTGAATCCACTGGAATTTCATTGAGGCAACAAACCCTTTTCAGACTATTTCTAATGATTTATCAATCTGCATCTTACCAGGTCAGAGTCATCCTATACAGCCCTAAGGTGTTATTTATAAATAGAATAGCAGTAAATGTATATTTTCAATTATATTTTATATATTTTAAATCATAAAGCACACTTGTTTGTACTCTACAGAAATATATTTCCTTTTAAATAAAGAATAATATTTAATACAAATTTTAAAAAAAATCAAATATGTACACAGAAAGTGGCATCTACTATGATTTCCTGATGGACTCTGAGTACCCTCGTGTGGCCAGGATTAATAATTATATTTATTTTGTTTTTTTGTTTTTAAGATTTTTATTTATTTATTTGACAGAGAGAAACACAGCGAGAGAGGGAACACAAGCAGGGGGAGTGAGAGAGGGAGAAGCAGGCTTCCGGCTGAGCAGGGAGCCCGATGTGGGGCTCGATCCTGGGTCTCCGGGATCATGACCTGAGCCGAAGGCAGTCGCTTAACCAACTGAGCCACCCGGGCGCCCCTAATAATTATATTTAAAATGGTAGAAGATACTTCTATCTGACCAGTGGCAGTGGATTTGGATGCTTATAGCAAAGCCCATCACAGTCATCACATACTGTAGTCCTTAGCTGCACTTCCACTCTCCTCTGCTATCTTTACCAATTTTTTCTTAAATTTTAAATCCAGTTACCATGATTCCTTTTTTCCCCAGTGAAGCTAATTTACATTATACCGTCTGAGTTTCCTATAAGAGGTTTCAGGGAAGGGCTTTCATAAGTGATGTCTTGATCTTTCATTGTCAATAGATACGGGTTTGTGTTCCAAAGCTGCTTGTAACTAGCTCCATGTCAAATTTCTTCATATCTCCCAATGCCAGGTTTTTTGGTTAAAGCTTATGGGCAAGTTGGATCAAATAGAATTACATATGACTAGTGTTTTGTAAGGTTAAGTGTCACATATATGTTAGGCTACCCATAATGCAATAAAAACCAACAAATTACAGGTAATGAAGTGCTTTTCTAAAAAGCAGTTTATTAACTGCATTTGGGTTTCTAGCAACCACAGACTGTCTACCTGATACTGAAACCCATTCTTAATTCTCTTTTTTTTCATCAATATGTTCATTTATCATTCAGTCATTAATCAATTAACCACTCAATGTTTCATTTATGCTTTAAAATTATTTATGTGGTGCCTACAGAAGGTAATAGATAATAGTTGCATTTAAAAATGCATTATAGTGGATTTCTGGAAGAAAATCAAGTGAGGGAGTGGAGTCCCGGATACCAGATCATGTTGGCTGCCAAGCTGATTTCTTCACTGCTTTCTGGAGCTGTTTCTTTAGTTGAAAATGAGGACTGTGTTAACCTAGTTGATTTAAAACACCTCTCATCACTAATTTTCGCTGAGCGTGCAGAGCAAGAGTCACTTGATTTCAGAAGTGACTTTTTCTAAGATGCTAGGTGGCGACCACCACTCTCTGCCCTCATCCATAACCAGAATCTGGATCTGCTGTGGCAAGACATCAGGAGGTGACGACAGGAAGGAGGGAGGAGCACTGAGCTCTGCCAAGATTCAGAGCATATTTCTGGCAGAAAACATGTTCATGGAAAGGTCAAAGAACAGGAGGAGAGTGAAAAGGAAGTGAGAAGTGGAAAAGCAGACAGCTGTGAGTCTTGTTTCCTTAACCTTGAAGGGGAACAGAAGGTCCTTGTTAAAACAATTCTTGTTCTGTAAGCACCCACAGCCTGGTGACTCGGGTCCCACGCCCGCCGGCACCCACCATGCAGCCAGCCTTCTGTGCTTCACACAGAACGTCGTACTTCCCACTCGCAGCGGTGGCCCTCGGTGCTCTCATTCTTCCTCACAAGCCTGTTTGGCCGAGGTAGGGCGCCTTAGGTCACCGACTCCTAGGATGCAGGGTGCAATGGAATCATCTATCCGGTTTGTGAAATGTCCTGAGTCATGGGCCCGATCCCCAGGTAGTCTGATATGGTGACTTTGGGGTGGTATCCCGCAAACTGAATGTTTGACACAAAGGGGAAGATTCTGGTATAGCTGGCCCTTGGGGTGTAGCTTAAGAAATGTAACCTCAAATCAGCTGCCGGGGAGTTCTTTGACTACACAAGAAAAACCCCGGGTTGTCACAGTGTGTCTGTGATATCACTGTGTGTGAGCTGTTTCCCTCAGTGGAAAGGTGTGGTTTCTATTTTTAAAATCTTCCACTTTTTATGGTGCAATTGGTTATATCTTAAAGTTTTTACAAGATGCTATATATGGTATTATATGTCTATGTATAGTTCTACATATATAGAAATAATACATAACCCCTAGAACATTCTATTTATAAGTTAAAAATATAGTACATAACCAAGTATTTATACAGAATTGTCTGCTTCTGTTCACATGTGATACACATAAGAAATTAAACTTAATAATGTTCTTTTGTTGAAAAGGTATTATATAGATAGAGTCTCATATCTGTTCATAGCATGCATAGGTCTATTTTTCTATGGATTTTGCCATTACTGTTCATTTGAAGTGTAATATTCATCACTTTCTAATGGATTGATGGTATTAACTTAAATAATCCATTGTACCTATTATGAATACAGGAAGTAAAAACTTATGGAAAGACAAAAGGAAATAAAATATATGAAGGGAGTATGCTGGGGACTTCTGGAGACTGTATCTCATGGATCAAATAAACTATTGTCTTTATCCTTACAAAGATCCCCCTTCAACATTAGAAAGTAAGTGTAATAATGAAGCACTGCTGATGTGGTAGGAGGCACACGGTAGTACAAGAGAATAGGTAAAGATGAAGTTAATTTTGCCTGGCACCTTGTGGATGGCTTTTATAGAAGTGGTGCCTTCCATCTAGTCTTCAAGGACGGATATTTTTACATGCAAATCCACTGATGAACATGACAAAATCTGGGTCCTCATGGAACTTCCATTCCACAAGGAAAATAAAATAAGTAGGAGATAGTCCTACAAAAAAAAAAAAAAAAAGTGCTCCCTTTTGTTCTAGGTAGAAAGGGAAGCACAGACAAAGGCCCGAGGGACAGGAAAATGATGATAACTTTTGAGGGTCTAGAAGTGGTTCCATCTGCTTGGAATATAATGTGGAAGAGGAAACGTGGAGGGGAGCAGAGCTGGATAGTATTTAAGGGAGAGGTGATGATGGGTCTTTTGAGTCAGGATAAAGTGTAAAAAAACATTTCCCCATAGAGTCATATAAGTCCCTGAAAGGGTCCCTGTAAAACAGACAAGTCACCAAAGCAATGGCACATGAACAAATCACATTGGCCATTATGGGGGACTGGACTGGGGGGAATAAAATTGTAGACCAGAAATCCAGTGAGGAGAACAAAGAGAGATAGTAGGGGTGAGTGGATCTATCTGTGAGGTCAAATAGACATGGCTGGATGACTGACCTGACCGACGTGTTAGAAGGAGGAGAAATGAAAGAGAGGAAGAAGTTAAAGACAATTGCCATGATTCAGTTTTGGCAAACTAGATGGATTTGCCGAGAAAGGGAATATCAGAGTAAGAACAGGTTTCGGGATAGTTTATTAAATTTCTGACTTTTGGGTGCCTGGGTGGCTCAGACTGCCTTCTGCTCAGGTCATGATCCTGGAGACCTGGGATCAAGCCCTGCATCGGGCTCCCTGCTCCGCAGGAAGCCTGCTTCTCCCTCTCTCACTCCCGCTGCTTGTGTTCCCTCTCTCGCTGTGTTTCTCTCTGTCAAATAAATAAAATCTTTAAAAACAATTTTCCAACTTTTATAAAAGTTGAAATGCTTATGAAACATCCAGATAGAACAAAAATATTTGCAAATCATATGTTATGATAAGGGACTTGCAGCTTGAATATAAAAAGAGCTCTTGAAGTACATTAATAAGAAAACAAACAACTTGATTAAAAACATAGGGAAAACTGAAATAAATCAGAGAAAGACAAATGCCATATGTTTTCACTCATACATGGAATTTAAGAAACAAAACAGATTAACATAGGAGAAGGGAAAGAAAAATAAAATGAGATAACAATAGAGAGGGAGACAAACCATAAGGGACTCTTAACTCTAGGAAACAAACTGAGGGTCCTGGAGAGGAGGTGGGTGGGGGGATGGTCTAACAGGGGGATGGGCCTTAAGGAGGACACTTGATGTAATGAGCACTGGGTGTTCTATGCAACTGATGACTCACTAAATTCTACCCCTGAAATTAATAATACACTATATGTTAACTACAATGAATTTAAATTAAAAATTACAAACAATTAAGTTACCAAAAAATATAGGCAAAAGATTGGAACAGGCTCATAACCAAAGAGAATATACAGATGGCAAAAAAAATGCTCACAATTATTAATCATTAACAAAATTCAAATTAAAAACATGAGATACCACTACATGCCAGTTATAACAGTTAACATATTTTTTAAGACTGACTATAGAAAATGTTGATGAGCGCCTAGAGGAATTAAACTCTCATACAGTATTGATGGAAATGTAAAACGGTACAAACACTTCGGAAAACAGTTTGGCAATTTCTTAAAAATTTAAATATATGACTTACCAGATAGTCCAGCCAAACCACTTGTAGATATTTACCCTAGAGAAATAAAACATGTGACCACACAAATACTTACATGTAAATATTCATAGCCACATTATTTGTCATTATAAAAATCAAAAATAACCCAAATGCCCAAACTGGCATATCCATCCAAAGAAACACTATTCAGCAATAACATGGCTCAAGAGGGACGAATCTCAAAATAATTAAGATGGGTGAGAGAAGCCATAAGTAGGAGGATACATACTGTATGATTCCATTCATCTAAAATTCTGGAAAACACAAAATAATACACAGTGACTGAAAGCATTTCAGAGTTTTGCCTGAGGCCAGTGGGGAGATTTCGGAGAGTGACAGGAGAGGAGGGTTTTCCAGGAGTAAGGGTCGGGTACCCAGGTTGACTATTTTGATGGTGCTGATGATTCATTTCACAGATGTCCAAAGTGTGAGAAGTATGCTGTGATATACTTACCAAGTTGTACACTCTAAATAGGTAAAGTTAATTGTGTGGCAACTATACCTCAATAAAACTGTATTTATTTTTTTTTAAGATTTTATTTATTTGACAGAGAGAAACACAGCTAGAGAGGGACCACAAGCCAGGGGAGTGAGAGAGGGAGAAGCAGGCTTTCTGTCGAGCAGGGAGCCCAATGCGGGCCTTGATCCTGGGACTCTGGGATCATGACCTGAGCCAAAGGCAGACTCTTAATGACTGAGCCATTAAAACTGTCTTTAAAAAAGGAAAAAAATAGGTAAAAATACCATAAAGGAATCAACTTCCTTTAGGAGACAATACGAGATAGATCTAGAACAGGTAAAAAGGATTTAGAGGAAGAAGAAGATCTTTCCCTGCAGTAGCAAAATATTTATAAATATTTCTAGGATTGATTCCAAGAGATTGAAGGGTTTCTTTCACTGGAATATATACTTTGTTATGAATTTAGAGAGATGGCTAATTTTTCATTTGTTTAATATTTATTGTGCATGAAGAGGGAGAGATTGATGTAATTTAATCTAGAAAAGTATATTGGTTCCTGTGATATTTTGATTTATACCAAATTTATATGTATATTTGGTCATCTGAACAATTTGGTCTTCGTTTAGTTTCTGGCTGGTAGTTCCCCAAACCCTTGGAATTTCCTAAGTATTAAGGGTCCCGGGTGTCTTCTGTTAGGTCAATGAAGGTGACTTTTGGACTTCACCCCAAAGCAGGGTGCACTGGCTTCCAGGAGGACCAGCCATGTGATTAGGGGGTTAGAACTTTCATTTGCCCTCCTCTCACATGTTCCAGAGAGAGGAGAGGGGCTGGAACTTGAATCAGCTAATGGACAGTGACTTAAATCAATCCTAACTATGCAATGAAGCCTCCATGAAGGATGAGGTTTGGAGATCTTCCAAGTTGCCGAACACCTGAAGATGCGGGGAGAGTGGTGCTCTCTCTCTATGCCTCACCCTATATGTCTTTTCATCTGGCTATTGATTTGTATCCTTTATCATATTACTTAATAAACTGGTCATCAAAACTAAGTGCTTCCCTAAGATCTGTGAGCCACTCTGGCAAATTAAGAGAACCTAAGGAGAAGATCACTGAAACCTGCAATCTAGCCAGTTGGTCAGAAGCATGGGTAACAGCCTGGGGCTTGCAACTGGTTTTGAAAGTTGGGTGGGGGTCGGGGAGGCAATCTTATAAAATGAACACTTAACTGACTCAATCTGGTGTTACCTCTAGTTAGAGAGCATCAGAACTGAGCTGAATTCTTGGTACCATGCTGTTGTTGTGGGGGTTGTGGAGACCCCCTCCTCCCCTCCCACACACACATTAGAATTGGATCTGAAAATCTTAGAATAGTTCCAGATTTATAAAGTTATTTTCTATGTTATTCCAAAAAACTGGGGCATCACTGAAAGTTTTTAGAGAGTGATTAAATAACACCAGAGTTAATGTTTTGTGTGAAAAAATTCCAACAATTATGAATTTGAAAGAAGTTGTGCTCATTGCAACTTCATGTTCTCAGTCCACATATTTAGAGGTAGTATGGTATAGTGAACAGGATATTTTTTTAAATTCCTTCATTTCATCATTTACACATTCGACAAACACTGAGAAACACAACAATCTGCCAGATATTCTATTAGACACATCTAAGTGAGTAAATAAAGAGGATCATCTAATCTTGTGAAAGGTGCCATAAAAAAAAAATCAGTTTCATGTAATGGAACATAAAGTAAATTTTAATCTGAGAACTGAGTGATGAGAAAAGTAAAATTTATGGGAGGAACAGTTTAGGCAAAGACATAAGCTCCAAGGCTCTGAAACAAGAGGACCCAGAGTGATTGGAGTCTAATGGTCAAGCCTAGCTTTTTAGGAGATGGGCTGGGTCAAGGCCAGGGCAAGAAGTTCGAGTTTATTCTCAGTGTTACTAGGCAACTGGAGGACATCAAGTGGAACACTCTACCATATGCTACATTTTAAAGGCTCTCCATGGTTTCATTCTAAAAAATGTGTCTATATGTTGCAATCATTATTTTTGAAAAAAAAAATCAGTTCTCTCATTTTGGCAACAGGGTAGGATTGCACCTTCCTATTTTCTGTGATGTGCAGCATGGTCATTGATTTGCTTTAGCAAATGAATTGCAAGCAGAGGTGATTTGTATAACTTCTAGATGGATGTTTTAAGGAGTCCTTTCACAATTCACCATGCCCCTTGTGTTCTGCTTTGGGGAACAGTTGAGATTGGAACCTCCATCAGTGAAATTCCAGAAGGTCTCAGATATGCTGAGGGCTTTCTGTGTACTCCCCTCTCACTTGTTGTTTTAAGCCACTGAGATTTTTGTTTTGTTAGCATAACAAATAATAATATATTAAATAAATATAGTTATTGTTATATAACTACCAAAATTTAACCAAGGACCTGAAATTCTTTATGGAAGATTCCCAAGGCAAACATATCTGGAAGAATTTAGGTAACATACATTTATTTTATTTTCTCATGAAATCCTGGTCAGGGCAACATTTCCCAAAATGTGTGCTCAGGAATGTCAACTCCATGGAGGTGATAATAGGTGTTAGATGATAGAAAATTTCAATGCATAATAAAATTTATGGACACCTGAGTTAAAAAATAAGCTTTTTCAAAAAATGTACTATGTCCTTAATCCCTTAATATGTAAATGTTTATTATGATTCTCTAGAACTTTAAGAGTTACAATATTTTGGAACAGAGTTCAAGAAATTGAAGTATACATCATGTTCTCTTAAATTTTTCTGCTTTAAATTTATAGATTCTGAGAAATAAAGACCTTTGGTATTAAATAATTTGCTGATTGGTAAATTTTACCATGAGCTTCTGCTGGTGCAAAGAATCATGTTAAAAAATAACTCTATTAAGCTGTGTATTTTCCCCTCAAAGATATATAATCGGTCCACACCACCAAACACAGAATTTTTATTACCAGTGCTAGACTGTGCATCAGGAACAAGGCTGAATGAAACATATTCTCTTATCAAAGAAATTCTTGGTCTCTTAAGGGAAGGTAGACAGAAATAAATATAAAGTAAAAGAATGCTCATCTACAAAGGGAATTAAAGTTTGTCAGGAGGTTTGAGTCAGGAGAGAGGCCTCGGGTCACCTTTAGTTTGGGAGGCAGGATTTCTGGCTATCCTCCCCCTGCTTGGCCAGTACCATGAAGCTTGTAAAGTTCTGGGGGTTCCTGCTCTGCAGCGACTTGGCGGCCTGCCCTGGTGGAAATTCTCATTTCTCCATCAGCCAATACCATAAACAAATACACTTTATGTGCTGCTTTTGCGCTTATAGGATCTGCATGAAATATGGCCTTGGGCCCCTTGAAAATGTAACTATAAAATTTTATAGGGAATAATGGTTCCCAGAGTGCTTCCCTCATCTTCTTCACTCAAACAACTTTTATGCAATGTCTACTGCTTCAGCAGTAATTGACATGTCCTTGCGGAAACGGATCCAATCCCTGACTGTTAATTATTTTTTTTTAACACAAAATGGACTATTTAAAACCATATTCATGCCTGTGGCAGCTTTGTGAAAAAGAGCCACAGGGAGACTCAGGGAGATGCTCTCTGAATGTCTCAGAGATAAATCTCTCTTCTTGAGGAAAAGCCCAGAGATAAATCTCTCTTCTTGAGGAAGAGCCTCCACCAGGGACCTTCACTTTCTTTCACCCGTTAGCCTTGTCTGTGGGCTCACCATCATTCTTTAGAGAAACTGTGCTTTGAATGCTCCTAGAATTTTGTGTTTGGTCTTTCGGATTCTGGCTTATGTTTAAAAATAATTCATAAATATACTTTTGCTGTCTCTCCTGTCCTTCCTACCCACCTTCCACTTCCTCCCCCCACCCCAATGCTTTGAAATAGAGTGCCCATTTTTCATGTCATGGGTGTGTTCCAGGACTTTTTTGGTTTTGGTTTTGTTTTCAACTTCCTTTTTTCTTCCTTTCATTGTTTTTTCTATTCATGGCTTCATGGGAAATTTTTCTAACTTATTAATGTGGGTTTTTTCCTTCTTTGCCAGGAGATAACCACTTATACCAGGTCTAATTCTCTGCTCTCAGGCTCCGTAATGAACATTTTTATATATTTTCCCTTGTGGATCTGTGTGAGACTTCTCTGGGACATATTATCTACTTTTTTTTTGTTTTAGATTTTATTTATTTATTTTTGTGAGAGAAAGAAGACAAGTAGGGGTGGGGAGAGGAAGAGCGAGAAGCAGACGCCCCACCAAGCAGGAAGCCTGATGCAGGGCTTGATCCCAGGATCCTGGGGTCCTGACCTGAGCTGAAGGCAGACACTTAACCCACTGAGCCACCCAGGTGTCCCCCTGAGACATACTATCTAGAGAAAAATTGCTGGGTTACACACATTGTGTGCATTCTTGAAAGTAATATTCCTGGAGTCCGACCACAGGAAATGACCAATAAAAGTGGACACCCCCCATGGTTCTCAAGCAAGTTCCTGGGGGACCTCAGTTCTGCCAGGTGTCACTACCTGAGGTAATGGACAATGGAATGATCTGACAGTTCTCTGAGGAAGATCCAGGTTATTTGGTAGCAGGAAGCAATTGAGAGGATCGAGAAGAAGCAGCTGTTAACCAATCAGAGCAAAAACATTGACAGATACATGGTTCATGAGCAACCAGCTGGACACCAGCGGTGAGCTCTTGTATTGACTCCCTAGTGCCAGGTGGCTCTTCAGAATGGAGGCCTTGGTCTGCTCTCCCAACAGCACGAGTATTTTACAGAGATGGGCTACTATCACTGTATCAGGTTGCTTTAGTGTTTTTTTCAGGTTTCAATATTTTCTTGAATCAATTCTATCCTTTTGTGAATTTCCATGTTTGCAAATATTAAGAGGTTCTCAAATGCATTTACATATGGCTATACAGTATTCTCTCTCTCTTCTCCTTGAAATGTGTTTGTTTCTCCTAAAAGCTCTGGAAATCCTAACAGACATTATTAATAAGAATGGCATGTTATATGTTCCTCCAGCAGTATTTCTTTCCTTTCCTCCACCTTTTCTTCTACCATCTCCTCCTCCTCATTGTCATTCTTATTTTTCTTCTCCTCTTGTTTGGACTTTCTTCTAACAATCCCATATGCTGTACATGGTAGTAAACTCTAGTCACTGCTGTGTCTTTGTCTACATACAGCCTTGTCCAGTTGGTCATTTCTGCAATCCACAGCCACATCTGATGGGTACTGCCCTGTCCATCGTGTCCTGTCTCAGCTTCCATTATATAACACCAACTCCCACTTGACTCCAACTTTCTTATTGAATACTACAGCCCAGTGGTCCCCTTGCCTTGACCAACCAGTGATGCTGTAGGGGTTGCACCATCTTCTTTCAGGTGTGTCATTGCCCTCTTGCCACCTTTCTACACCCTCCTTAACTGGAGTTTCCAAATGAATGGTGGTCTGTGGTGAATCCATTTTATATGGCTCTCTGAGAAAGAGTAATAAAGCACTTGTGTCCGAGTGTCTCAGAGAGATTTGGGAAGCCAGATCTTGAAGCTTTTAGTTACAGCTACCAACCCTTTGCACATGGCTTATGTATGATAATTGAGGGCCTGGATCAGGAGACAGATTCCTATGACAAATAATAATGTTCCTCCTCTGAACATGGAGGCAGGTGTGTTTCCCTGGTATTTTTCTCTTTCGGTGTGAAGATTCCTCTGTTCCTTATGGAAATGGACCTTTCGTAGACTAACTTCCATCAGTTCACATAGTTCAGTATCCTGGGGAAGTACATTGTTCCTTCCCTCCATTTGATCTAAGTAAGAATGCCAAAGGAGGAAATAAATAACAGATAGATAAAATACTGGCATGGGCCTGTCAGTGTACCTTTGCTTCTAAATATGGCAAGTTACAGAGTAATTAGAAATAGATATTAGTGGGCACAGATGACAGGTAACCGAACACAGGTATAAGTTACAATTTGTCTGGGAAGTGCTTCTACTCCTGAATCATATTTGGATGAGTCTTGGCAATCAGGATTCATCAATCTACCCCCTTGGGGATCATTCTGTCTCTTTCATGTGGCTTATATCTCCTTACTGATTTAGTCAGTATGTATTGTGTATCATAATCTCCAAGAGACCAACATGATACTTCACATTTTCAGTTTCTTATGAACCTGACTTCCATTCTCACACTGGTGCAAAGTATATACTAGAGCTTATAATATCTATTCTATAATTTTTAAAATTTAGCTTCGAGCCCAAACTGGCTGACAAGGCATGACATTCTTAAGATTTTCACTCCTTTTCCTTTATGGAAGGACTGGTGATAAAAGCAATGATAAAGGCTAAGCGGGAGGCCTGTTGTAATGTTGTTTTCTGTTAGAAGGAGTTACTTGTGGGGGAACTGTGGTATAAGAGAGAAAAGACTTGAGGTTTTTTCCCAGATCACCAGCTCCTCAGATCTCTGTCTGTGGCTAAGTTATTTAACCTTTCTAGGTAGTCTACCAGGCTTCTTTCTATGTTAAAAAGATAATTGCCCCCTGCCTTTTATCACATGGCTATCGGGTAACAAATTAGTGTGAGAACAATTTATTGTCCCTAAATTTTACACATGTATAGCAACGTGGATAATATTTTATTTTCTTAACAAATGATTAGGGACATTCTTCTTTAGGGCAGAACTAACTTCAATGAGTCAGTTATTTGATGAATGTGCTAGGGCTAGAAGTTAAACATCTAGTTGAGTAGCCTAACAAAACCTTCAAACCAAAACCTTGAACTGAGAATATGTAGAGGAAATTAGGGAATGAGTCATGAGTAGAAGGCTTTGTAAGCATCCTGAGTATAGCATTGTGAGTATGTAATATGTCTGTTGGAATCTCATTCATTCCCATCCTCAGTCTTCACAATGTTTGAAACACATTTGAATGTGTTATAAAATCTGGTGGAAGAGGATGCTTTTCATTTCCAGAAAGTCACTTCTGAATAGGTGTATGCCTGGGGTACTTCTCCTATGGTGTCTACATCTATGTCAGAGACATCGTGTTAGAGGAACTGATGGAGACAAAGAAACATAATTGCTGAGTTAAATTCCTCTGGATGAATACTTCCCACTCTTGTTTCTTAGTCAAAGTTATGAAGAAATGTAACTGTCAAATCCAAACCAGGGCAGTGTAGGGCCGACACTGGGAAAGGAAAATGCTCCACTAGTGTAGGCAGCTTGGGGATTTAGGGCCAATTATAGGATGCCTAGAACTCAGAATGATGGTGCTTCTACATATGGCAGAGAGAATAGCTGATGCCTTAATTTGGGTTATGGAACCAGGATTTTTTTCTTGGCAGAGAAGAAGAGGCTCTGAAGACACAGGCTTATGGCCGAGTTATGAGTGCATGGATGCTTTGCAATTGGTATACAGACCTGAGAGCAAACACTAATGATCAATATCATGATTTCATCAGTGTTATAGTTGGTGGGAAGGCTCCCTCTTCTGAGCCAAGAGCCTGAAGTTCTCAGAAACCTATGGATTCTGCCTAAAATCTAAAAAGGTGGCCACAATTACCAAAAGTATGGAACCCATAGACTAGAAGATGATGAGGTGAGAAATGTCAGTGAGTAGATCTGAGTCAGTTATAGGAACTGTGTTTTGATTATAAGCAGCAAGAGGAAGAGAAGCCTTGTCCTAAGGAGTCCAGAGAGAGGCCCTGTGCAGAAAGAGTGAAATAGGCTGGTTCATTAGGAAGTACTCCTCTGCCTCAGCCCTCAGAGGACACCTACTAAGCTTCATGTTCTCTCTCTCTCTCCCTTTCTCTTTTGAGAGAGAACAAGAGCACACATGTGGACATGTGCACACATGAGCAGAGGGTGGGGTATGGGAAGGCAGAGGGAGATAGAGAATCTCAAGTAAACTCCACACTCACTGCAGAGCCCAACAAGGGGCTCAGTCTCACAACCCTGAGATCATTACCTGGCCAAAATCAAGAGTCAGATGCTTAACCAACTGAGCCATCCAGGCTCCCCCAAGTTCCACGTCTGATTCTCTAAATCCAGCTAGGAGAGAGAAAAAAAAAAGCAAGGCACACCTGAATGGGGCCAAACAGAACTACAGGCCTCTGCATAAGTAGAATATTCTTAGTTATTCTCATCTTCCAACTTGGACCCTTGAAAAATTAAGCAAAATCCCCTATTTGAACCTTCTGTAATATTTCCTATAGCAATGTGAGTAAGAATCCATCAAATGAGATGGAAGGGGTTATAGATGTCATGTTACTGAGAATGACCTTCCTCTTATCATTGGTGGAACCTTGACACCTGTAAAGAGATATCACACAAAATTTGTGATGTTATACTTGAAAACTGTCTCTTAGGGTTGCTAAGGAATTATTTAATTATTAATGATTTAATTCTCTAGGAGAAAGTACCTTTCCTGTTCTTTCATTTATGATTGATTAGAGTTCAGATATTGAAATTACATATAAACTTAGAGACTAAAGAGTTGTAAGTGATTTTTTAAAAAAGATTTTATTTATTTATTTGACAGAGAGAAACATAGCAAGAGAGGGAACACAAGCAGTGGGAGTGAGAGAGGGAGAAGCAGGCTTCCTGCTGAGCAGGGAGCCCGATGTGTGGCTCGATCCCTGGGTCTCCTGAATTATGACCTGAGCCGAAGGCAGTTGCTTAACCAACTGAGCCACCCAGGCACCCCAAGAGTTGTAAGTGATTTTTGATCAGTAGAAATGGAAATGATTTTCTTTCAGAGATCAAAATATAATCCCAAAGATTCACAATTTTATTGCCCTGTAGAGTATCAACTAGTTGTGCATCTAACTTAGCAAAATTATTTCACTTCCCCAGTTTCATCTGACTATATAAATTTCTGTTCCTTAAATGCCCTTATAACAGCTTCACAAGCCCCTTGTTTATCACATTAATAAGTTAAGTTATTTTGATTTGTTTATATGAGAGTCATGTTTTAATTTATTTTAGAAACATACATTGAGAGACCAGCAGAAAAGTCTGGACAGAGAATGTAGTCCCAGTCTGATAAATTTTTACTCCTCCCTCAAATAAACCAAAATGCCTCAGCTATGTTTTATGACTGATTCCTTGATTTTAATGAGTCATTGTGCATACATTCAAATATGAAGGCATTTGTCTTATTGTCTATGCCCAGGTAATTTATAGAAATGATATGATGCTCAAGTCATGCAGAATAAACATCAATATTACCTGGAGTCCACACTAATTTCCTACTGCTGGTCTCTCATCATTTGGAGGTTTCCTGTATGATAAAACCACCTGTTTCTTTTTAATGCTAGCCACTCAATGCATATATTTGAAAACTACTTATTCATTCCCTATTTATATATGATGAGAAAGTGTCTACCCATAGCTTTAAAAATATAAATTACTCTTCTTTGAGTAGGTGTTGTAATTTGCTCATTTTCTCTTCCCTTTGTTCTCTGATTCTTAACTTTTTGAGGGTAAACTCAGAGAATCTAATGAAACCTCTAGACCCTTCAGCCTGGAAAAGATGGACATATACATGACGTTTTGCAAATAATTTCAAGATTTGAAAGATCCCATGGAGCTCACTCATGAGCCAATCAAGAATCTTGTACCCACAAATCAAGAGACCCTCCTCTATGATCAAGAAAAGCCCTCCTATCTCCCCTCCCTCCCCGTTTCTAAACCCATATCCATAGCACCCTATTTGAATTTGAGGACAATATCCTGGGTTTTCTTATAAACAAATTATTTCAGCATCTTATTTTGTGCTGTTCCTGTGTCTCCCTTAGCATTGCATTTAGTTTTTACCATAATAAGATATACATTTTGGGGACATGAACTATGTCTTTCACAAGAGATATGGCCTCATCTTAGTTTCTTTTATATATACTTTTCTTGATGTAACTTGAACTCTGAAGCCATTTATCTTTCTCGCCTTATGCCTTTCTCACTGCTAAAATTTAACTATGTGAGATAGAATTAGAAAAAAGTCAAATGCCAGTTGATATTGTAAGTAATATCCACTCTGTGGGGCCAAGTGAACAATCCTTAGATAAAAGTTATTATGGCCTCACTATATTGTTTTTAAAGAGGTTGGATTTTCCACTGCACTGTAAATCTTTAGAAGCATAGAAATATTTTCACCTTTGAATCATTCCTTACCAAGCGGATTATTTGGCATGGAACAGCAGTTCATAAAACATTTGAATGGATAACAAATGATGGAATATATTTGAAAGATTCTTTTTCTTCAAGCAGATATTGTGTTTTTCAGATGCATGGGTATATACATATGCAGATATTATAACTAAAGAATATTAGCCTAGCCTCTCACTCTCTAGGATATTGGTAGTATGGTCAGAATTATGAAGGCGTAAGGCATTAAAATCTTGAGAGATTTTACAGGACTGATTAGATAATAGGGTTTACATCTCTTCTGGCATAAGGAAGGTAACAGTTAGAGCTTGCTTACCAAGATTTTATGGTTAGCAAGGATAATTTGAGGTAATAGCAGAAAGCTAATTTCCTAAATTATGCTCTAATTTTTGTAGTTCCTTTTTTTGATCATTTAATCATGGAGGCTTTTGATACATTAATTTATTATTAGGACACTGGCAGCTTCCCTTTACTCTTGCAACTAAGGAAATTAGTAGCAGTTAGTAGTAATATATTTGGGTAGTTGAGTATCAACAGTCTTTATAGTCTAAAGATAATGACTATAAACTGACATATGTAAGTTTAAAGGATTTCCTATAATTTTCCTACCACAGGCAAGTGTAGAAAAAGGAAAAAGGAAGTTTTTGTTTGTTTGTTTGTTTGTTTTCCTTTTCTACCCTTGTAGGTTCTTGACTGGGGCTCTGTAATGAAAGATAGATTAACAAGAGAAAAACAAATAAGAGGTTTATTAATATGTATATCTCAGAGATACATGAGAGAAATTCAGAGATGAGTAACTCAAAGGGGTGGCTAGAACTTGGGCTTATATAACATCTTAACAAAAGAACAGCAAACCTTTAGATAAATGAAAGGACAAAGGAAAGGGACCTTGAATCTCTATAGGGTGGCAAATTATGGGAAGGCAAATATTTAGGAAACTGATGGTGGTGCAAATCTCCTTAGTAAAGTTTGTGACCTAGAGTCCTCTGGTTCCATCTTCAGGTTTGTGAGAGTCTAAAATTGCCTCTGGTGATTAACTTTTGTTCTTTCTGGTAGAAATTTATAAATTTAAACCCTTCTTTTAGGCAAATAGGGGAAGTCAGAGAGCTTTATTTTCTTCTTCTCAATTGTCTTTAGCTCAAAATAATCATTATGCCAAAGTAGTATTGGTGACTAATTCTACTATCCTTTAGAAGCTCCCCTGGAAATGAAGTAGTAAGAAAGTCCCTATCAAAGTCATAGGTTTTGAGAGCTGCAAGGAGTTAATTGTCAATTCATCCATCCCAATAACTTAACACCAGAGATATACACCATAATCACCTATGAATTGTTTAAGGTCAAATCGCTGAATATTCTATGTTTGATAAGCCTGGGACGAGTCCTGAGTATCCAGAGTTACAAAAATTGCTGCAGGCAATTCTGATGCTCACTGCTGATGAAGGATCAGGACAGCTTCCCCACTTACAAGCCTCTGTGATGACCCAGAGCACTAAGGGTGGAATAGGTCAAACTTCTTTTTTCTGCATCACAATTTCTCTCATCATTCATCCTATGTGTTTTCCTGCCCCCCCCCATCGTTATAAATAAATTTCCCCTAGATTTAAGTTGACTTTGGAAAAAGAGAAGATGAAGAAATCACAAAGCCTTATCAGAGAAAAGCTCAGCAATCAGGAAAAAACACATTCACCTCATCATCATCTTTTTACTCCCTGGTGGGTGTGATTTCTATTTCAACATCAGCCTGGCTGGGCAGCCCCCTAATTAAATAGCTTCATCAGCTACAAGCTTTGAGATAATGGTGAGAGCAATGAATGACAGGATGTGACTTCAGAAAAATACTTATAACTAATGAATCACAATCATATGCAGAATTTCAAGTGTACATCACTGGGAATATATTGAGTTAGAATAATGACTGGAATTGCTGACAGTACTTAACCAGAACATTGATCTTATGTTTTCCATAATCTAGTCCTTTTCTTCCTTGGAAACTTGGTTAAATTACTCAAACTTACTTCCTCTTCCTTTATGTTAAATACTAGTCATAACAAACACATACATGGCACCAGGTATCTGTTTGTAGGTTGCCTTGAAACCTGTATCTGAGGTCTTATGTATGGAAATTGCAAAGTTTCTTTATCTAGATTTCCTGAAGAAAGACTAAGTTTATGTCTTCAATTTATTTTAATTGCTTAGCAGCACTTAGCAAAAGACTTTCCAATTACTTCAGAGATTGCATGGTCCAGTCTAGTGGAAAGAACATTTCTATGAGAAACTGACATCTTAGATTTGAATTTCAGCCTGTATGCAAGGTAAGCCATGATTACTTAAACCTATTTGTTTCCCAAATTCAATAAAGTGATTATAAGCTTTGATTCATGAGTGATTGGGAGAATAAAATAAAACATGCAGAAGTGCTTTGAAGATTACAGAGTGTTGTAAATATATATCAACCTTCTGGTTCAGTCCCATGGACTTAGTGATATGCTTATTAAAAACGACACAATTAATTTTCAAAGACAACTTTCAGTTTTTTTATCAGCCTTTAAAAAATGTATATTATAGTATTAATGTGTGAAATGGAATAAAGAAAACATTTAAAATAGAGTTGGAAGGGGGCCAATGGGTGGTTCCTTCAGTTAAGCATCTGAGTCTTGACTTCTGCTCAGGTCATGATCTTGGGTTGGTGAGATTAAGCCCTGCATCAGCTCCCTGCTGGGTGCGGAGTCAGCTTGGGATTCTCTGTCCCTCTGTACCTTCCCCCTCCTGGCTTCTTGTGACAGTATGCTCTCTCAATCTCTCTCTTTCTCAAAAGGAATTATATAAAATAAAGTGAAATAAAGTGAAATGAAATGAAAAAAAATAAAAAAATAAAATAAAATAAAATAAAATAATAACAAAACAGAATAGGTCTGGAAACAGACCAGAAAGGGGAGCTCTCATGCTTTTGACCACTTGTCCTCAGTTGCAGACCCCAACAGGAAGAGAGGTGCTCTGCATTCCTAATAGGAAAAAGATCACTCACTTGACTACTTTAGTAGGAGGAAGGAGAAAGTTCTTCCTGCCCACCAACAGGATTAGCCAATTAAGAAAATTAGCCAATTAAGAAAACCACAACTCAGCCAATGAGAAACCATCACCACCCTGATCACTTGTTTTCTTCTGACAGATTTTCATCCAAAACAACCCTGACCAGTTTCCTTCTTTTCTCTATAAATTTCCTCTCCTTTGATCTCTAGGCTTGCCTCTGGTTTGCCATAGTTTGCATGTCCCAAATTACAATCCCTTTGCTATTCCCAAATAAACCCTTTTTTGCTGATAAAATAACAAACTGTTTTACTTTTAAGTTCAGCAAAGTTAATTTTCTAGGTTTGGTATTGCTGCCTCTTGCATGGGAAATAACGGAAACTGAAAGGCTAAAAATTCGATGTAAATATAATCAGATTTAATTTTTTGCTAATATTTTTGTTTCTATTCTTTTGTACAACTCATGCCTATCTGTTTGTTATGTAATTTTCCATGTTGATGAAAAAATATTTCCCTGAAACCATTCAAAAAATGTTATGGTATCTTCAATTTGTTCATGTTATGTAGGCCCCAGTCTATTGATTGTAATGCTCTTGCTAGAAATGCCTGAGGCATTTGCTTTATATTACTTGTAGAAGCCCCACTAACATTTCTCCCAACTTGGGGCCACTGTTGTGGCTGGACTAGCCCTTGTGGTTCTTAGGAATGCAGGATGCACTTCATAAAAAAAAAAAAAAAGTCAGAGAACATTGAGGAACAAGATTTATTACTAAAAAGTCCTCGGAGGATACATAACATGCCCTAGGACTACACAGTGAGGTCACAAAGAGGTTGGGGTTGGGTGGAGAAACTGGGGCTTTGTCTTTATTAGAGTCTGATGGTTCTATGTCTTGGGGTTTCACAGCATCCACACACTTTTGGCTAATTTGAAGCATGAGATTAGAAATCTGGGCACTGGAGGCAGGGTCACTCAAGTGGTCAGTTATCTAGGTCGCCTGGTTTTCTGAAAGGGAATTTCATGACTGTGTGGCCCAGTTCTTTACTGGGTTGTTTTGCTAGTAGCTTTGTCATAAAGCTAGCAATATGTTTACTCAAGATGGATGTCTTTTAAAATGAATGCGTGGGCGATCAAAAGCTTAATGTCAGGCACTTACACTACACTTCATATAAACAAAGAGGCAGAAAGGAAGTCAGAGGTGCAGAATCTTGAGGGGCTGTCTACCCACCGTCACTGGAACCTTGTTTATCTACGCTTTCCTGGTTCCTATTTATCAGATCCCAAAGATGGAAGGAATCATTCCTTCAAAACTGATTGAAATATTACCTGTTTGTAGAGAGATGGTTGGGATTGATTATAAAAGGAAGAATGATCAAATAAATATTCCCTTTTTATGCTATTTTATCTGACTGGATAGGGTCTTAGAGACTCAGAGCAAATAGATTATTCATTTTTGTATATTAAGTTTTAAAAGGAGATTTTATCCTGATTATGAGTGATATAAACAGTGTAAAAATACTAGGCAATAAAGATCTTAGTGAAAGTCACCCATAATGCTGTTCTCAAGAGCTAACACTATTTGGTGTGTCTTTTGAGACTTTTTTTCCTTCTTATGTATTTCCCTAGGAAAAAATATATGTGTATAATCACAAAGAGTGGGACAATATTTTACATGTTTGCAAGTTATTATTCTCATTTAATACTATACATTAAACATGTTTCAAAGTAAGTATAACTATACATCATCATTTTTCATGATTTTAATTTATTTCTTTTAATGGAATGGTCATAATTTAATTTTCCAAATGCTTTTATTGGGCATTTCCAATTTTTTTATTGTCATAAATAATGCTTAGCTTTGGAAACTGTTATCTAATCTGCAAGACAGGGGTGAGAAGGCCTACAGCCCAGGTATTACGTGGGAGTATATAATTGAGTAAATTTATTTGAGTACAATGAAATAGGAAATTGAGTAAATCACATGTTTGAGTAAAACAAAGTAATGTTTTTTCATACACAACTTTTCATGTTATTTAGACTTAAAAGTGTGTTATTATATCTGGACTGTAAATTGTATTATTATAACTAAGCTGTAAAGAGTTGTTATATGAATGGGTACTATATAAATTTATAATTTAAAATTTTCTCTACATCTGTATAAATATCATTTATCTTTCCTAATATTTGTGGCATCTCTTGATTATGTTTGGCTGAGATTATTAGGTATTTCATGCAACAAACATCATGGATGATTTTTCCTCTGTTGGGCACGGTGCTAACTGCTAGAGAGATAATGGCTGACAAGGCAGAAATAGTTTGTTCTCTAATGGAGTGAACAATCTTATGGTAGACAGAGATTTTAACAAGAGGAGACAATGAGCAAAAAATAATGAATTTGGTAAATGTTATGAAGGAAATGAAAAAAGGTTTGGAAAATGAAAATTAAATAGGGGGGTTTGTAACCGATGAAGTGTTCAAGGAAGTTGCTTTCTGAAGAGATGACATTCACACTCTGATATAAAAGATGGGAATACAAAGTCATTTTAAAACACTGGAAACAAAAAGTAAGAAAAAAGGAACTGTAATAAGATGGGAACATCTGGGAACATTGGGAGACTGGCAGCAATGAAATTGGAGCCCTAGGGTGGTTTAGTACAATGCAGGGTCCATAGAATATAGCAAGGAGCTTTGGTTTTGCCAAAGTGCAATTGGAAAGCACAGATGACATGGACATCTTTTATGTTTTACATTGAAAGTTTCACATATATTATTTTTCCTTTTATAATGGGTCAAAAGAGTTGTAAAACATTGCCTTTCTTATGGGCGCCTGGGTGGCTCAGTTGGTTAGGTGACTGCCTTTGGCTCAGGTCATGATCCCGGAGACCGGGGTTCGAGTCCCACATCAGGCTCGCTGCTCGGCAGGAAGCCTGCTTCTCCCTCTCTCACTCCCCCTGCTTGTGTTCCCTCTCTGGCTGTGTGTCTCTCTGTCAAATAAATAAAATCTTAAAACAAAAAAACAAAAAAACAAAAAACATTGTCTTTCTTAATATGCCTCACCCAAACATTTCATTTGTCCAGTGTGATACCTGCTTTTTGTTTTTTAAGATATTATTCATTTGTTTTACAGAGAGAAACACAGTTAGAGAGGGATCACAAACAGGGGGAGTGAGAGAGGGAGAAGCAGGCTTCCCATAGGAAGCCCCATATGGGGCTTGATCCTGGGACTCCAGGATCATGACCTGAGACAAAGGCAGGCGCTTAATGACTGACCCACTCAGGCGCCCCAAGTGAGACTTACTTTTAAATGTTGGTGTAACATTAACTGAGAAGAGTGTCTTGTATTTTGTAAATTTGGATACTTGGCCCTTCGACTTTTTGTAAGTTACAGAGAGACAAGAGTTCAAATCTCCGATTATGATGGTGGATTTTTCTATTTCTTATTTTGGAACTGTCAACTTTTGCTTAATGTATTTTGATACTCTGTTATTAGTTGCATACAAATTAAAAATTGTGTATCTTCCTAATGAATTGACTCTTTTGTCATAGTGACATATCCCTTCTTACTTGAGTAATAATGTTGCCTTAAAATCTTTTTTACCTGCTATTCAGGTAGTTAGAACAGCCTTCTTTTGGTTGATGTTTCCATCATATGACTTTTTCTTAATGCCTGTTTTATGATTTAAAAATATCATCTCTCAGGTCCCAAACACATACACACAGCTTTCCATTTGTTTTTATCAATTATATATTTTAAGTTACTGTACTTAATCTCATCAATAATTTTCTTTATGATTTCTGTTTTTTTTTTTTTTAAGATTTTATATATTTATTTGACACAGAGAGAGGTCACAAGTAGGTAGAGAAGCAGGCAGAGAGAGAGAGGAGGAAGCAGGCTCCCTGCTGAGCAGAGAGCCCAGGACCCTGGGATCATGACCTGAGCCGAAGGCAGAGGCTTCAACCCACCCGGCCACTCAGGTGCCTGATTTCTGTTTATATCCTGCTTAGAAAGACAGACGCTAGGGGCACCTGGCTGGCTCAGTTGAAAGACCATGTGACTCTTGATCTTGGGGTCATGAGTTTGAGCTCCACATTGGGTGCAGAGATTACTTAAATAAATTTTGAAAATTAAGGGACACCAGGTAGCTCAGTTGTTAAGCATCTGCCTTCGGCTCAGGTCATGATCCCAGACTCCTGGGATTGAGCCCCGCATCAGGCTCCCTGCTCGGTGGGAGGCCTGCTTCTTACTCTCTCATTCCCCTAAAAAAAAAAGACTGACTTACCATGTGCAAATTTACTCACCCAATTTTGTTCAATTACTTTTATAATTGTGTTCTTTGTGCTTAAGTTTTTGAAATATTGTTCTCTGTAAGGATTGGGATAGTAATGTAATGCTTTGGGTAGTGGGAAACTATTGACTAGTTGATTCTGATGTATTATAAAGGTTCAGAACAATGTTAACTGATATAGAGTAAGCGTTCAGAATGAATCTAAAATTTTCTGATATCATTTAGATAAATTCAAATGCTTCTCTTCTTCCTCTTTCAGTAATAGATGACTATGTTAGATTATTTCAAAAAGTATATACTTATATAAATATAATTAAAATATTTCCTTAATATTCTAATAGTTTATATACATATCAATATAGTGTTATTTGGCTAATAGCATCAAGGTTGCTATATTTTCAAGTTGAATTTTACTCTTTTAATATATAATATCTCTTATATTGTTATTTCATTAAATTTTATTCTACATGATTTAAAATTGTTTCTATTGTTTTTTATTTTTAAAATTTGCATTTGTCTGATATATTTTTACCCATTTTTTCATTCTTTAATCCTCTAGCATTTTTTAATAAGTGGTCTTGTAAAGAGCATACATTCTCTAATTTTCAGAGTCTTATTTTTTATTCAACATCCATTTGGAAACTTTGCATATACTAGGGGACATAAGTTATGTGTCAGCACACAACAACTCTATAAAGCTATTCTTTTCTCTGTTTCTCTGAGGAGAAAATTGGATGTTAGAGATGTGAAACAAATTTTCCAGAGTCATATACCTAAACATTGTCTACCTATTATAAAATTTCCTTAAAACACCTTATATCTATTTTCATTTCTGATTTGTATTTCTTTTTTAAATTGTTCTTCAAAGATTTTATTTGTTTATTTGACACAGACAGAGAGAGCCCAAGCAGGGGAAATGGCAGTCAGAGGGAGAATCAAGCTTCCCATGGAGCAAGGAGCCTATTGCTGGGCTCAATCCCAGGACCCTGGGATCATGACCTGAGCTGAAGGCAGATGCTTAACCAACTGAGCCACCCAGGTGTCCCCTGATTTGTATTTCTTATGCATTTCCCATATGGACAATATTTTCTTTTGTTTCATTTATCCTTAATTTTAGAAGACATATATATTATTTTGGCCAAATCCCCTACCATAAAATTTACACTTTCAATCATTTTTAAGTATGCAATACCATAGTGTTAACCATAGGACCATTGTTTCTAACAGATCTCAAGCACTTTTCCATCTTGCAAGACCAAAACTCTATATACATTGAACACCAGCATCCTTTTCCCTCTTATTCCCCAGAAAACACATATTCTTTAAAGTTTCATGTTTTTAATTATTTATATCAAGATTATCTGAGGTCACCCATTTGAATTTTGAAATACAGGACACATTTTCTCCCTTTTCCTAACTTCAGGTGTTTCTTAATATAATCTGAACTTTATTTCCATACAATTATTACATAATTGATCTTGACTTATGTATTTTTAAAGAAGAATGTGTAGACCATTTTTTCAGCTTTATAATCATATTTATAATACTTAAAATTACCTCTGGCTGGATCTCACTTCAAAATCATTTCTGTGACTTTCTTATGACTTATCTCATTATTTTAATCTTCCTTTGATGATTAGAATATGTATTCAAGAATTTCTTTCTTTTAAGCCATGTGAATACCTGCTATGCTTTTTGAGTCCTTGAATATGTGAGACTCTCTTATTGTTCTAATAATTACCAATAAACACATTAAGAGTTGCTTTGTATAGCAAATTAAAAGTTTGGAAGATTTCAACCATTGGTTTCAGGTATAATATATGTCCTATTTCTGTAGCTTTAATTTTTAAAAATTTTCCTTTTATTTTATATTAATCTTTATTTTATATTAATCTTTAATCTAACATTTAGATCTGCTGGACTCAGTCATCATGTACACATGTAAAACCATATATATTTATAAATACAGATGTAGTTATAACTGTAGGTATAGTTACTGGCTACTTTGTTTCCAGTTGCTATTTTATATAACTATGTATTTGCATAGAGACCGATGGGGTTTGAGTATGGTTGACCAGGGGACTTCAGATATTTTTGATTGCAAATATTTATCAATAAAACTCTAAGCCTGTGCCTCAAAAAAATTACATATTTGTTTAACAATTTTATGTATATAGTACTATCTAGTCACATATTAAACAACAAAATTCAAATTATTTGTAAAAACATTTACAAATTGTAATTATAAATACATGAGATTTTTCTTTCTGACACCACAGTTGATATCTGTACTTTTGTTTTTTGACTTAGTTGTCCATTAAGCTATAAGCAGGGATCACATCTTATTCACAACTGTAACCCCACTGCCTTCCACAGTTCTTGAAACTTTTAGATGCTCAGTAAAGGCATGGGATAATTTTTTGGTCTAATAATGGCTCATATATATGATACTGTTGAGGTAGGTATCTGGAGACAGAAATTCATTTGCTAAAGTCACACTACCTTCATTCCAGATCAGTAAAACTGTGGCTCACTGTTCTTTCTTGCAAAGTTGTACAAAGGGGTGGTGCAGAGTCCCAATTCCAAGGCTACATTCTGGGGCTGTCTTAGGAATTGAGCGGTGATGGCGGACAAAGGTGATACACTTCAGTTTGACATTTCCAAACTAATTTAACCAGTTTGAATTTATGTTTTTTGTTACACAAATAAAAACAAATGATCAACACAGAAAAGCAAACCAAGATATAGCTTAAAAGTCATATCTTGGCACAATGCTGTCTTCCTGATAAGGTACCTAGTATTACCTCTAAGTAGATTTATATGTGTGTGCAACAATCATATTTCCTTTTGACTTCTGGTGGTAAATAGACCTCCAAATGTGAGCATAATTAGTGTATAGAAGGACACATTTAAAATTTTCATAAAAACAATGAATAAATTATATTGAATACTTTTATATGTATTAAATGATTTTATATGTATTAAATGCATTAATATGAATTAACACAATAATATGTATCAAATACATATTAAATAGATATGATTAATTTTTATATTAATAATAATTGATATTTTTAGCTTTTATATTTAAAATATCATGGAGTTATAAAATCCCACAGCCTGGGATGAAGAATTGAGACAGGACAATCTGTTTCCAGGGAAAATATTAGCTGCCTTATCTATCATGCAGCAAAGCAAGGCTATGATAAATGCAGTCAATTTTGATACTGCAAAATTATTGAAGTGTCCACAAGATGGCAGATCCAGAATCCAAGATGTCTTATTCACTGACACTTGGCAAATAAGTGTAACCCCACTGTAGTTGTCCACTAAGTCTCATTTTACAACACTAATTGGCTAAGTTGATTGCAACAATTAAAATTAGCATGCTTTTTAAAAAACCAGCTTTCCACTTTCTGTCTTTATTAGAATATGGGTCATAGTGAGCCCTTTAAGACAACAATCAATCTCATGCTATACTATATTGGTTACCTACAGAGTAATCATAACTTAGTTAATATTGCTTAGTCTTTTTCTAATTCCTTCAAAATGAATCACCTGTCTCTGTATGCATAACTCATAAATATAGTTACAGTGTAACAAGATTGCTTTTCACAAAATACATGTGAAAGCCACCCTTTTTAGCATTGTTTTATCTATAGTTTGGGGAGATAAGTACCTCCTTTTACAGATTGCTGCATAGGTCATAAATTAATAGATGGTTAAGCACTATAGAAAAACTGAAAGAATACAATGATGGTACACCTAGATAAACCCCTCACCGAGATCTCTCAGTCATTAACATTATGCTGTGTGGTCTCTCCTTCTTCATATACAGACATATATAATTTATATTCATTTACATAGTATAATATATATTATATATAATAGAATAATTTATATATAATATAAATATATGCCTATATCACGCTGAAATCGTTCAGCAAAAAGCAACTGTTGTGTCTTATATTAATATATATTAGCATATGTTATGTATAATATATATGTTGATATATATTATTAGTTTTTCATGATATTGAATTTTTAGAAGTTTCTAGAGTGTGTAGCATATTGAAAATTTTGCATATGTCTATTTCCTCATGATTAGATCTGGTAAACTTTTTTTGCATATCTTATATAGATGATGTTCTAAATTTCTTTTTTCAACATATAAGTAGATAATGTTAGGTTGTTCTATAATCAGTAAAGTCTAATTACTTTGCTGAATAGGGGACCTGTAGAACTCTCTAAGAATGCATTTTTCATTTTATAATTAATAAATATTCTGTGTCTTTGAGACTTAATGAATATCTGGTGTATTAAAGTTTTTATCCACTGGTTTTGGTATCCACTGATCCTTTTTTGAGAGCAATTTTTGTAAAGTAAAAAATTAAAATATTTATCTATGCATTTATTCTACAGATATGCATTGAATGTCTTCTATGTGTGTGTGTCTTTGTGTTGACTAATGATATAATGAATAATAGGAATGATATGTTCTTCACTCAAGATACATAAAGTCCAGCAGATAAACCACTCTAAGCAATTAGACAGAGAATTCAATAATTTTAATAAATTTTAGTAAAAGCCAGAAAGCCAATAAACTATACTGTGATAGAAAATAATAATTTTCTATTATACAGGAATAATTTAGATAGAGTAGCTAGAGAAATTTTCTTACTGAGGTGGCATTTAAACAGACCCCAAAAATATATAGAGCAAGCAGTGTGGGTCATGGAAAGTTAAGGACTGGGGAAGAAGATTAAGATAGAAATAAAAATAAATTTTAAGAGATCATTCTGCCTTTAATCAATTTTAAGAGTGTAATATTAAGTGCAAAAGACTTGTTAGAACTCTACTAAATTAATCCAGATGAGGGATAAAGTGGGGGCAAGGGAAGTTGAGAAATAGTCGAAGGGATGTAACTGACCCCACAGTATCAGTTAAACATAATATTACATCTTTGTTATCTGAAAATGTTTCTATCAATGACAAAGTTTGTATTTGTTTTCAAGAAATAAGGAGGTCTTTATATAGTTCCAATGGATTTGGTAAAGATTGTCTTTTATTTTGGTCTGAGGGAAGCAAGGCAGCCTGTGTGAATCTGTGCATGCGGGCACATGAGTGATTGTGGTGGACACACCCACATTACATGGTTGTGTTCATGGGGTAGAAGAAAACATTGGGTAAATGGCTACTTATCCACATATGTGAGATTACTGATACATAACATGCAAGTTTAAGGTGTACAATGTGATGATCAGATACCTGTATATATTGCAAAATGATTACCATAATAAGGTTATTTAATATGTCCATCCCCTCACATAATAACAATTT
The DNA here is from genome assembly GCA_004023965.1 of Spilogale gracilis. Classification (NCBI taxonomy): domain Eukaryota; kingdom Metazoa; phylum Chordata; class Mammalia; order Carnivora; family Mephitidae; genus Spilogale; species Spilogale gracilis. Next base: position 29,896 of record PITA01005817.1, read on the forward strand.
TGTGAGTAATTACATTAAGATCTACTTTATTAACAACTTCCATGTATATGATAAAGTATTGTTCATTGCAATCACCATACTTTGCATTAGATCACCAGATCTTATTTATCTTAGAGCTGGGGGCTGTATACTTTGACTATCTCTCCATATTCCCAACTCCCAGAACCCTGGAAACCATCATTCTACCCTGTTTCTATGAATTCATCCTTTTTTTATAGGTAGGAACATACAGAATTTTCTTAAGCTTTCTGAGTTATTGCATTCACCTTAACACCCTTAAGGTTTATCCATGTTGTTGCATAAGGGATAATTTCCTTCTTTTTTATGCTTGAATAATATGTCATTGATATATATATATATATATATATATTTGTATATACATATTATATATAATATACAATGTATATCATACTATATACATACTATTTATATCACTATATATAAAGAAGTCATATAGATGATAGATAATAGATAGCACATGTTATTTATTTATATTTTAATATGTATTTTATTTATTTATTTATTAATTATCTATAGCATGTTTTATTCATTCATCTGTGATAGATACTTAGGTTGTTTCCCATGTCTCGATATTGTAAATAATGCTATGATGAACATGAAGGTACATATTTCCTTTGGATACATATCCAGAACTGGAAATTCTGGATCATATTGTAGTTCTATTTTTAATTTTTGAGGAACTTCCATACTATTTTCCATGCCAGCTACACCAATTTGCACTGTCACCAACAGTGCCCAAGTTTCCCTTTATTCCACGACCTTGTCAATTCTTATTGTTTCTTTTCATTTTGATGATAGCTATTCTAAGAGGTGTGAAGTGATATGTCATTGTGGTGTGGGTTTGCATTTTCTTGATGATTAGTGGGGTTCAGCATCTTGCGTGTACCTACCTGTGGGGCGTTTGTATGTCTTCTTTGGCAAAACATCTATTCAAGGTCTTTGCCTATTTTTTGAGCTAGATTGTTTAGTTTTATTTTTTTCTATTAATTGTGTGAGTTCCTTATATATTTTGAAAGTCAACCCCTTATCAGGTCTATAGTTTGGAAATATTTTCTCCCATTCTCTAGGTTACCTTTTTATTTTGCTGGTTGTTTCTTTTGCTGTGTAAAAGCTTTTTAGTTAGATGTAGTCCCACTTATTTATTTTTGCTTTTGCTGCTCGTGCACTGGGTTGGTGTCAAGTAGAGCTTGATGTTCCATCTTACATGGGATTTTATATTTAGAAACATTCTAAAACACATACACCTGAATCTTATTATCTTATCCTTGTTCCATAGTAGATTTGGAAGAATAATTTAATGCTTGCCCCTATATTTTCCATACTTAAAAAAAAAAAAAGCAAGCTGTGGGTATTTTAAAGAATCAACTACAACTCTGGACCAGCTAATTCACTTAGTCTCCTCTGTTCACAATTTGTCTAAAGTCTAACCTTTGGAACTACCTCCCAAAATTATCCCTATGTTTTATTTTTCCTTTTTGTGCCAGTCGATTTGTCTGGGACACACCCTTTAATCATCTACAGCAAGGGCATAACCCCTTGCCCTTAACTCAGCCCTGGCACTTTGAGTCCCAGTCTCTGGCTCTGAGTTATCTCAGTGGGCCCGGATTTCAAACAGGCTAATACATACTTGATTGCTAAAACCTCAAAAAGAAGCCTGATATCTCCAGATTTGTCACAATAGAGATAGAAATAACTCAACAAAGGCTCCTTAGGTCACTAAAAAGGTAGCCATTTTTAAATCACCAGGGAATTCCTTTTTTTGTTTGTTGGTTTTGGGTTTTTTGTTATTTGGTTTTTTGTTTTTTTGGGTTTTTTGTTTGTTTTTGGTACTGCCTTCAAAATCTCAATCCTGGTGTGTGTGTTTTCTTTTAATGCTTTTAAATACTGGTACATCTCCACCTTTGTACAACAGATTTAATATTCATCCTCTATAACAAGGCATTCAGCTTCAAATTTGGGGAAATAATAGGTGATCAAGTGAGAAATTGCTATTTAAGCTTTTTTTTTTTTTTTTTTTTTTTTAAGGATAAATGTATAAAACTTTTCTTCCTGGAACCTGTTACTCTGAGGGTTATTTTACAAAAGGACAAAGTATCTTCCAAGATGCAAATAGCAAATTGGTCTTTCCGGGCAGGAAACACTCTTCACTCCACCCAGCTTCATCGGCCAAGTATGCCCCCTCCTGCCACGCGGCCCGCCACCAGGCCCGTGTTGTCTGGAGAGAGCCTCTGAGAATCAACTGTGCCGTCACAGATATCTTCTACTGCTCCTTAAACATATGAAGCTCAAGAGGGACATACTGTACTTTCAGGAAAAGAAAATTTGCAATACATGTAATAAGAATGACTGTCAGAAGGAGTGTGTGACAATAGGGCTGTTTTTCCTGTACTCTGACATCACAAAAAGGAAGTGTTAGTTGTAAAAGTGTAGAGATCACTTTAAACTCTGAGAGATCTGCACTCAGGAGATGTGATTCCAGCTGTGATTTTCTGGACTGGAAAATATTCCTTCTTTCCGCTTTTGAAATCTTTGGATTTTTATCCATCAGGGTTTTCCTTTTTTCTTAATGTATTCTTGGCACAAAAGCAGCCCCAGAGCAGGAGCCGTAAGAAGAGAGTCAAGAGTGAAGATCTGACTCTTGGAAAGAATAGCATTTAAAAGCATGTGCTAGTCCCCTTTGTGGCGTTCTAGATGCATTGCCGAAGAATAAGGACAGGGCGATTTTCTTCGAGTTCCAAGGAACTTGCATCCCAGAGGCTCTGCCGATAGGCTTTGTGACGTTTCAAAATTTTCTAAGTGGTTTTTTGTTTTATAAGTAGGGGGGAATTCTCATTCCTGAGATATAAATTTAGGTCATATCAACATGTCAGAGGAACATGGGAAGTTCAGAGTTGGCTCACAGCAAAATTATCAAGTCAGTGAAGTGTGTCTTCTGAAATGTAAACTTCCATGTAGGCTTTCTGAACCGACCTTTGGTGCTGGACTGAGGGGGGTTCATTGCCCTTGAACACTCACTCATTCCTCACCCCACCCTTCCTCTTAGCTTGCTACCAGAATCTTCATTATATTTATTTAAAAATCCTTTAAAAGTTAGAGTAAGTTTGGGGGTAATATTAAGAAACAGATGTGAATAAAATAATGAAAACTCTCTCACACAGATGGAGAAAATTAAACTCTGTCCTGCAAGCTATTGTTCTTGCTCTTGCTGACTTCATCTGGGGGGTCACACGAGGTGACAGCAGCATGTAGGGGTGAGGATCCAAGTGGTTAGAACATGATCCTGTGCTTCTAGTTTAAAGAATATACAAAGCTCAGCATAAGCTCTTACATAGTAACATTTCAATGCTTATCAATTATTATACTTTGATAATTGTCATCTTCCTGAAGGGAGTGAAAGACATAAAAGAAGGACTTGGGGTTCAAATTGGAATTCCTGTCCTGCAGAGCCAAGCTTTTCCAAATGTGTCTCTCATGTCCCCATTAAAAAAATAGTGTATGTATACTTTCAATAAGTGCTGAGCCTTACTAATCTTTTGTGCAAATTAGAAAAGTGCTTTCTCTTGACTTGACTTCTGTGTCAGAAATTTTTCACAATGTGATGGTTTTGATAGAATAATCCACTTTTCTGTTATATATTAATCTCCACTGTCTGTAATATAAATGCATTGTTTTTGTATGGTGCCCGACTTAAACTATCCAAAGGGTTGGCTATCAATAGTCAACAATAACTTAATGAGCAGGTATGTGCTATAATAACTTCAGTAAATTAAAAAAGACCAAATTTCCTTCCTTCCTGATGCTTTGATTTTGTGGAAATCAGGAATAATAATTTGAGGAAAATAGATGTTAAACTATGATAAATGCTAGGAAGAAATATGAAGTGAAATATAAAACATCAGTTTTAGAATTTACATATATTATGTATGAATATACTATGTGCATCATGAAATGGACACAAAAATAAAAAGATTAGATGAAAAGAAATATAAATGGCAGTTCCAATATAATTCCCAGTGAATGATCTCGCATCTCTGTTTGTGGACCGTGGTCAAGGAGAAGCACCATCCTACAGAACTTTCTGTGATGTGGGGAATGTTCATTCTGGGCTGTCCACAGATTGAGTCTTTAACATGTGTCTGATGCGACTGCAGAACTAAATTCTCAATTTACTTAAAAATGCCAAGAGTCTAAATGGCTGGTGCCTGTTACACGGTGGAGCTCTAGAGAAAACAGTTTTGCTAAGGATATAGAACCTGAGGCAAATAGAACTTTGTTCCCTGCCCTTGACTTCTGCATCCATTTTATCTCCAGACTCTAAACTTTAGCCCAGTTTGATCTAAAATAATGACATGTTTTCTCCATTCAGATTTGAACTGTCTTCCTTCTGAATTCCAGGATACTTAATGAATTCTGCCCAACTCTGCTTCCTGCACCCCTGCTGGGATGTTACCTTCTAAGTGCATGTCTTGGTTGCCCCTGGCTTCAAACTTGCCATCTGATAGTCACTTGGCTCCAGATATTGTCATCCTCACTACCTCTCTACCAATTCCCCGAGGTTGTCCTCGAACCCCATTTGTTAGGACAATGCTGTCCCCAGATCATCCAAATCTTCAGAAATCAGTTCTGTAACATTTAGGGTATTAGACCCGGGATGTTGGCTGTGTTGTGAATTTGCTCTGCTTTTCCAAACACTCCCTGGAGCTTCACTGAAGAAGCAGTCTTATCTTTTAGCCTCTTCTTAAACTATTCTTTGAGGCCAATATGTCCTACTAAACAGCTGCAAGAACCCCTCCTAGGAGAGTGCTTCTATGTTTAATGTTGGATTAAGTAATCCTTCTAGATCTCTACTTCAATCTCCAGAGAAAAGTGGAGTTAAATATCCAAAAATTGCTTAAGAGTTTCTTGGAGAAAAGATGACGTGAAAACATCAGGTTTAAGCAGGCCAGCTCCAAAAGGCTGTACCAAGATTCTCCAGGCTGCTGCCAGTCCAAGGGAAGCCTCCCCAGGAGAACACGGAGATTGGAGGAGCATCCCAACAGGAAGTGGATGAAAAGCAGCTCCGAATAAGCAACTTTGTCCCCCAAATTCTGTGCACATGTGCAAAAACCGCTCTAGATCAGGAGGTGTTTTATTCATAGTACACGGCTACACACATGCATGTTTCCAGCTGGTGATCCAAGAGATCCACACACAGCAAGCGAGGCCAAAGCTCCTGAATCCAAGCCGGGGCGGGGCTTGCCCATCTAAAGAGCAGGTGTGGCATCAAAGGTAAAGTTCAGCAATCTTTTCTAGACACTTATATAAACCAAGCAAGACTGATACAAAATAAAGACAAAGTCTCAGGAAAAGCATTAAAAATAATCTTGAACAATAGTTATAGTGGGAAGAGTCATGGATAAAACAAATGTAAAAAAAATGAAATTTGTAAACATATGAAAAAAAGTCAGGGTATCATAAAGCAGAATAAACTAATACCAAGGAAACAAAAGATGTGAATTACAAAAGAAGAGAAACAAACTACCTGGAAAACAACACAAAGAGGGCTCCTGGGTGGTTCAATCTGTTTATCCTCTGTCTCTGGCTCAGGTCATGTTAGGAAGGCTTCCTGGAATCCAGCAGCCTCAGGCTCCCTGCTCAGTGGGGAGCCTGTCCCTCCTTCTCCCTCTGCCACTCCCCCTACTTGTGCTTGCTCTCTCTCAGATAGATAAAATCTAAAAAAATAAAAGAAAACAACAAAAATAATTGAATTGATGAATACGTAAAAGAATTGTTTTTTAAATGAATCAATACAATAGAAAAACATTTAGTTAAAAAAATATTGAGAATGAGAAACTACAATTCACAAGAGAATATTATACAAAGTTGTTTTAGTATATTGGTAAAATGAATAACATGGAAAGGATGTAAAAATAGCTACCACTGACTAAAAAAAGAATGGAAATTAATAGAAGCTGAACTACAAAATAAATTTAAAAAAAGATTAGAAATATCTATAAAAATTTGGCCTAAGGTAGTTTTAAACAGAGTTCTTAAAACCTTCAGGTAACAAATAATTCCTACAATGTTTAACAGTTCCCACATTTAAAAGCCTTTCTTTTCCTCTTTTTTCCTTTCCTTTCCTCTCCTTACCTCTCTGAGAGCAGGTGAGGGGAAGGAGCAAAGGAAGAGAGAATGAGAATCGTAAGCAGGGTCCATGTTCAGTGTGGAGTCTAAAGAGGGGCTCCATCTCATGACCCTGAGATCATGACCTGAGTCAAAATCATGAGTCATAAGCTTAACCAACTGAGCCACCCAGATACCCCTTTATAAAAGTATTTTTAGTCACATCAATTATGGCTTTTCTGGGACTAGATAGTGGCGAAAGGTCCTGTGCCTTTAGGATCACCTAAACCATCACATCAAAACAAAGAAAAGAGAAGCTACTGCCAGTGTCTCGGAAGCACAAATGATATTTTTAGGGCAGGTAGGGATGGCAAACAACCATAAAATGAGATAGATGTATATTATTTTCTTACTATTACCAATATTCTGGATAAAACAAAGGTGAACAAGACATATCTCAAAGAGCTTTGGGTAAAAGCAAGAATAAGTAGACGTAAGAAAGAGCATGATCCCCAAAATAATGTGTATCAATCAAAGTTGATGTAGCTGCATTAAAATACATTATGATGTACAAAATCTGACCTGTTGCACTTAAAGAATTTCTAACAATTTAAGAAGGTAAGCAGCTATAAGAAATTCTTGTAAAATATTCCTAAAATGATAAGACATTAATTATAATAGGTTAAATACATTTTATAAAGCACATGTAAACAATAATAAAAATAGGGTTTCTAAGATTAGTGTGTACACCTTCACTCTTGAAATTAGTGGCATAAAAGCAGCAAGTATTTGGTGATTTTTTTGCATATTCTGAGATCAGGAATCCCAAGGCAACCTGCAGAGCAGGTTGAAAGACTAGAGTCAATCTGGACTGTTAGTTACCGGTCCACCTATATGTGCTCTCTCCATGTGGCTTCTTCCAGTAAAATGGTTGGATTATGAGAGGGAGAGTGCCAAAAAGAAACATTTTGAGAATGTGGCAGAATCTACGTGGCTTTTTGTGATGTAGTTTAGAAGTAACATAGTATCAGGGTGCCTGGGAGCTCAGTCATTAGTGATCCCAGGGTCCTGGGACTGACCCTGACTATTGGGCTCCCTGCTCAGCAGGGAGTCTGCCCCTCCATCTCCCTCTGCCCCTCCTCCCCCATTTGTGCATGCATGTGCACATGTTCTCTCTCTCAAATAAATAAATAAAATCTTTTTTTTTTAAAAAAAAGTAACATAGTATTATTTCCATCAAAAGCTATTGATTGAAGCAGTGGTAAGTCCCTCAAGAGTCAAAGGGAGTGATGTGTACTCCATTTCCCATTGAAACCAATCCTAACCTCCATAAAAACAGACCATATGGAATCCAAAACTAGAAGTATCAAACAGGACAAAGTCAATTATTTTATTTACTACAGAGTACCATTGCCAATAAAACTATAACTTTTGACAATCTCTAGGTGTTAAAAATTATATCAAAATATGTATTGCAGAGCATTTTCCCCTCTTTAATTTTTCAAATTAAGTTTCAAAAATATAAAAGATTTAAATTCCATCAATGAAGTTTAACCTGACATATTTAATTAAGCATTATATGCACAAGGAAAAACGCACATTTCCCCCTGTATCAATTGATAATTTCAAGATTAACATGTTAGGCCACAAAGGAAATGTCAATAAAATCTTCAAAGCATAAATTGTCCAGGCCATTTTCTCTGCCTTTAGACTTCCAGTAATAAGACTAAAAATAAATAGAAAAAAATTGTTTAACTAACACCGAAAAGCAGTAACACAGCAATTAAAAAATCTTCTAAATGTCATGTGTCAAAGAGGAAATCAAAACTGCAATTACAGGTTCTTTACTAATTAAAGAAAAATGATAACAACACATAGCAAAATGTAGGGATACAGCCAGTCCTGAACTCTAACGAAAATAAATATACATTTAATTTTTACAATTAATTCCTATCCACTGGTGTTCTGGATGAAAAGTTCCAATCCTACTCCAATTCTATCTATCTATCTATCTATCTATCTATCTATCTATCTATCTATCTATCTATCATCTATCTATCTACATCTATCTATCTTCTATCTATCTCTCTATCATCTATCTATCTATCTATCTATCTATCTATCTATCTATCTATCATTTATCTATATCATCATCTATCTATCTATTCAGTGTTTGTTCTTTACTTTGTGGGTATTACAGTTTTACAGCTGGTGTGGTAGGAAGTCATCTCAGTGCTTATTAATAGAACATCAACTTAAGTAAGACATTGCTTCAATAAATTTTGAAATTTCCATATAATATAGTTGTATACAGCCATTATGTAAACTTGGAGACACGTTTATGCTATAGTAGAGCAAAAAAGATGACTTTAAGGATACAGAACAAAACTTTGCTTGAATGTAGGAAACCTAGAAGGACACAGCAAATGGAATGCCAGTATTGATTCCATCCTACCTTTCTTTTGCCAGAGCCTCCTTTATTTTTTTCCAAGTAATGCGTCCACCACATAGCAATGTGCTTCACTAACTTAAGCACTATAATCTCACTTCCCTTTACAGTGATTTCTTTAGGGGTTGATGTGTGACTCAATTCAGATAAACAAAGAAGACAGAACCTGCTAGAGGTTTTAGAAAATGTTTTCTTTTCCTTACAAGAATGAAAGAAACCCTCCTCTTCAATTCAACACTTTTGGGCTTGCATGCTATGTTAGAAAGCCTTCTAGCTACTTTGCAACTCTGAGGACAGCCAAGCCAATGTGTTGAAGATTGCCAGAGAAGAAGAACAGTATCTACTTCGAATCAGTGAATAAATCAGTTTGGGAGGTGCTGTCTTCTCTTGGAACTTACTACATAAGATAGTACTCTTCCTTCTGTTTTAGCCATTTGATTTGCTATAGCTTTTATTTTGCAGCTGAAGTCATTTTGTAGCATACGTTGGATATACATCAAAAATGTTACTGGGACATAATTGTGTCCATTATTTTTCTTTTATTATTTCCATGATCGTTCGTTTGTTTGGGGTTTTTTTTGGTATAATGTTTACATTACTGGGTTTGTTGATGTTTTTATTTGTTGAAGATTTTTCTATTTTTCCTGAGATTTCTGCAGCTCTTCAAGTCTTGGATCATTTCTCAATCCAATTGTTGGAGGAACAACAAAAGAACTGCCCCATTAGGTCAAATGTAGAAGTCGACTTCAAGTGCTATGTATCTTGACATAATTATATCTTATTTCACAGTACAACCTGAATGATCTTGTCCTCAGAATTGTGGAGGGTATAAAGCACTGAGGGAAAAAGACTTCTAACTACATGTCCCACAAAGGAAAGAAATAGCTGGAGTTTGTCAAATGTCTGCAATTAAATAAGAAGAGAGAAAACAAATTATAGATATTTAAATGGGGGAGGTCCAGATAATAAGAGTGAAACATAATTCCTGGACATATTTATCCAGCTCTTTTTGAAGATACAGGAGATAAAAATCAAAAGTATTTATCCTTTATTCAGAGCAACAGGACATATAATATTAAGGGGCATTAAGAAGAATTAAGGGAAAGTGACATAAATATTAACAAGGAACCTAGAATGTTAGATTACATGGCTACTTGAAGCAACTGTTGAAATATTTTCAAAATTAGAGGGAACAAGTCAAAGCATATTATACCTGAAGGAAGCATAAAATATTATATCAACATCAGTGTAATAAAAAGGAAAGAGTAATAAGTATAGCTTTAAAAATAAGCAAAACATGGGGCACCTGGGTGGCTCAGTTGGTTAAGCGACTGCCTTCAGCTCAGGTCATGATCCCGGAGACCTGGGATCAAGTCCCACATTGGGCTCCCGCTCGGTGGGAAGCCTGCTTCTCCCTCTCTCACTCCCCCTGCTTGTGTTCCCTCTCTGGCTGTTTCTCTCTGTCAAATAAATAAAATAGTTTAAAAAAATAAGCAAAACAAAAAATCAAACAAAATAAAATACCTTGAGTTAGTTCTCAGGTCCTTCATTGAGTATTAGGAGATCTTTGGGATACTAATCAGATGTTTGTATCTGACTCAACCATCAGATACTCAGCTGGTATGTGAAGTCATTTTCATAAGAAGGAGAGGAAATTTCTGGGCGCCACACAAAGAAACCCAGAAATGAGGTCGAGCCTGGAGAGGAGAGATTGTGATTGGGATATCAGGAGTCAGGGGTTCTGTGGTCAGAACTCCAACAGGAAACACTCCAAGTCAGGTGGGAATACCCAAGACCTGGAAACACAAATGATAGGATTATGATCTGAAAATGCAGGGATCCAGAGCTTTGGAGCTGGGGGACATCAAAAGCCAACAAAGCAGGGATGTCTGGATCAGAAAAAGGATAAGTCATTGAAATCTGAGAGTCTAAAGTGTTTCTGGACTTTTAGAGCTGTTGGAGAAGGTCACCAAGGACCTGACTGCCAGTTTACCCAGGAATTTGGAGGCTCCTCACTGCCTCCCTGTCTTGGCATGTGAGTTCTGCTTGCCTTTCCTGCTCCCAGAAGTTGCTTCAAGGATACAGCCTTGAAATGGAAATGGGGTGTTGAGGGGTGTTTTGGGCACCCTGTGGTTTAGGTCAAGGAAAACATATTTCTGGTTTCCAGTCATGATTTGTGTAGAAATGTTGGAGTATAAATTTTGTGCAGGTGCATTTATATACCCAAGAGTTTTCTTTTACTCTGTCTACAATGACCTACAATATTCCAAAGAGAGACTAGCTTATCGCTCTGAGTCCCCTCTAAACCAGAAAACCTACAACAGACTTACAATGTGAAAGAAAAGTAAACTTTTTTTTATTAAACTACTGAGAATTTTGGGTTGTCTCTCTAACATAATCTATTTTATGATTAAGCTAGATTGACCTGAACACCCTGTTCTATTGTTAAAGGCAGATGCGCTCTAGAGGATAAATTCTTCACAGAGAGCCTCAGTTAGGATCCAATAGACTACACCAGATAACATGACATGACTGTATAAAGAATGCCAAATGCATGAGAAGACAAATGACAGTTATAAGCAACAGAAACAAGCAAAAACAAGAGTTAAATCTCCAAGGACTGTAGTAACTGGAATTTCCACAGTTAAAATACAAAACAGTTGGGTATGGACAGTTAAGGACATAAATAAAATTATGGGTAAGTCATCAGGAAAATAGACTTCAGCAGAGAAATGAAAGGTTTTAATGTGAACAATATAATTAGTTTTAAAAAGTCCTGATTCAAGAGATGAGTTAAACAGTTATACATATAATATTACATTTAATATATTATTATTACATTATTTTATGTACAATGAAGATATAAATATACATATATATATATATATATTGCATTATAGTATATATATAAAACGTATCCTGAGTTGCAGCAAAGAGATTCAAGTATATGAGTACTAATAAAAGTAGCCCAGAGACATGGCGGATGGAATGAAATTGGCATCTTCAAATTGAGAAGAGGTTTTACTTAGAATATTACTATCTTCAAATTTATCACAATTGTTGAGGCTCAAGTTGAATAATCACAAAGAAACTTATGACTAAACACATGGTAATGAAACTGTGGAAGCAGAAGAAGTCCCAACAGGAACCAGAAACACTTAGAAAGGAATTAAGTTAGGAAGATAGACTATTTCTGAGCAAAAATAAGGACGTGTTATTTAAACATTTATCAGTTCAATAATTTTGAATTTAGTGTGTCTTTGTACTAGGCACTACTAGAACCTCCAAAGGTATTGCAATGAGCAAAACTGACAGTCTCTGCCCTCATGGAACTCCAGTTCATACATGGGCAAATAGAGTTAAATATGTGAATGACATTATTTCTTTTTAAAAAATAATGTTATAAAATAAAAATGATAAGTAGAGATAAAGAGTTAAAAAAATTGTTGGTTATTTTTGATATAGGGTCCTCAAAGATAAATTTATAGTGAAGTCACAGTTGAGCTAAACTCTCCAAAATGAAAGGGAGCATGCAAATAATTAGAAGCAATCCTATAGGTCCTGAGTTAGGAATGAATGGGCACACAAAAGAAGCTCTACTGAGAACATTGATAATGGAATAACATGACAGCAGTGGTAGGCAAGACTTGAAGAAAACCTGGATCTTATTTTAATGACAATGAGAAGAATTTGGAAGTTTTAAGAGGGGAAATAACATGAATGGAATTATATTTTCAAAAGGTCAGTCTCTCTGCTATGTAGAAAATAAAATATAATAAGTTACAGAACCTTGCTGCACTTTACTTTTTGGATTCCCCTGTATATATTTTTGCCACAAAGTCAAGGTTGGTGCTTGTCTACTTTAAGTAAGAGAGTTAGATGATTTAAACTGGCTTAATTTTAGAAGAGATCTATTTTTTGGCCCCAACTAATAAAAATTTCCAACATTAGTTAGCTTCAGGATTGGTTTGATGCAGGGAGTTAAATGGCATCATCAAAGGCATGCACCCCCATCTCCCACATAAGGTTTCACTATGTAATACGCATGATGGTTCTTGGCATCCCGTGATTTTGATCCTAATAGCATTTCAACCTTGACACCAAAAATCTCCTTCCTTCATAGCAATGGAATATCTTGGATGGGGAGAACTCCCATTTGCCCCTTTTTGATGACATTTCTATTACTTAACCATTCTTTGGTCTAAGGATTTGTACACTCTGATTAATGAGACCAAAGTCACATTTGTACTGCTGTGCAATTGGCAGGGGGTGAAGTTAGTCCTCTCTATATCACACAGCATGGTTCCACCATGGGTGAGAGGATAACTGTTACCAGAGGAAGGTAGAGGAGTGTTTTCTGGTAAAGAAACAAATATCAATAGCAGAAAGTAAAATGAAATTTGCCTATTTCTTTAGCAAAATTAGTTCTCATGACTCCATGTTGTTTGTCTTGGTAGAACCAATATGATAATGGTCAAGGAAGTTCTCATAGTGAAAATTAGTGTGATTTTTTAAAATATAATTTTATTAGAAATCATCATTTAGCCTCATAAAGATGATAGGGCAGGAGGAGAACTTGATATTTCTTCTGTATGGAGTCTCATATATTCTCTTATAGCACCAGCTTCACCAAAGAAAAGGAGAATACAAGAAGAGACATCTATGGATGCCAAAATCCAAAGAAAGACCCCCCAGTGAAAGTATTCCACAGGGCACTAGAAGAAATTAACTTTTCATTTTTTTCTCAGTTAAATCAATTCTTTCTCATTCAATAACCCAGTTGTTTTTCTTTGGCCATTTCCTAACCCCTCATTATTCCTGAGCTGTCAAGGAGGGAGTTTCATTGAATTTACTGTAGAGATGAATGTGATGCTGACAGTTGTATAGAAATATCATATTCTACAAGGAACATTTGACTTTTTTGATATTATTTTGCCAGCATAATAAACAGTCATTAAATAAAGAATGAAAAATCATGGAATAGAGGGGAAAAATACCTTCAGATTATTTGTTAGGATCTCTGTAGCAAACTGTATGGGAATAAATAGTATTAGAAATAAAAAAAGAAAATTAATACATGAATTTTAATTTCTGTTCTGTATCATTTCATAGTATATTTGAGCTTCTAAAAACCTGTCAAGACTGCATCATTTGTAATTGGTGTGGAATAAAGCAATGTCAAAAAGAAGGTAAAATGCCTTTTTTAAGAGGCTGGTACTGGTGATGTCAAAAAGGCATAATTTGTAAAGCTTTGAAGCAAATCATTTGTTATTAGGTATAATTGAATTAGATTACAGTTGAATTCAGAGCTAATCATTTTTCTCTACAAAAGAATAATATTATAGAATAATAAAATAAATCTACCCAATGCCTTTTTAAATACATTCATCATTGTTTTATTATTGTAGAAATTTTGTTTTAAATATGTACATTCATTGAAAGGTGGATTATTGAACATATGCTTTTATTCCCCTACTTCCCGACTTCCCTATGGAATATTACACAACAAAGTTAAATTGAGCAAAGTCTGTATCAAGACCAGAAATCAGGAGAGTCCTACCAACAAGATCATGAGAGCAGTTTTGCTACTTAGAACAGGAGGCTATGCCCCACTTAAGGATAAATACAATAATGAATATGGAAAAGAAAATACTTTCTACATGGGAAATCACCACCATACCTCTGTCTTCACCATGGTTCCTATCTCATTTTTGACAGAACTAATAACCACATCACATGCTTCCAACTGTCTCTGTCCTTAAAATTAGAGAAAATATTTTTGCTTTCCCTTTGCCCCCAAATCAAAATTTTAGATAATGAACCATTTAATATAAAAAAGAACTTCTCTTAAATCTGAGCATGCACAAGCACAGACTTCCTTTAAAAGTGCAAATTAAATTTATACAATATATCAAAAGATTTAGTGATTCAATCAATGAGACATCTTGTAGGTAAATTGGCAAGCTCCCTCTCACCACTAAAGTAAGCTTGCTGTAGGCTGCAGTAAACAAATAATAATGATAAAATATCTACAGTCTGGTAGTTTTAGCTTGAAAGACTTGTTAAATTTTTAAACTGTAAAGGGCAAAGACTAGGAGGTTAGATAGAAAACCATTGAAAACCAGAGTAGAGCAGTTTCCCAATGCTGACAAAAACAAAGCTGAAGTTCAGGATATATAAGAAAGTGGGATTGTAATAAACTTCATAAGTTCTCAACTGGTTTCCCCACAAATCTTTACCCTAAAAGTAAGGGCAAAACAGCTATACATAGAAACTCAAAAAACTCTGCAGTAGATCTAGATGAGGAGCCTTTGACAAATTGGAGTACATGTTCCACCAATTTCCCATGTCTGAGAACTCCAGCATTGGGAAGGTAGAATTTATAAGGAAGAGAGTCCATAGAAAATTCCACAGAACTGGAACTCCTGAAGGTCCTTCCTATACGAGCAGAGTAAATAGAACTTCATGAAAACTACAGTCCAGCAGTTTCTGTCAGTTCCCAATTTGAGTAAGAGGATTCTCCTTCCATCTACCAGAAGAGTGAACCTTTCTAAATCCTTATACTGTTTTACAGTATAAACAACAAAATATGTTGTTTAGAAAAAAACCAAGAGGCATGTTAAAAAAAGGATTAAAAGAAAAAATAGAAAATAGACACATAGATCCACAGATTATTATTATAGTTATTAGAGTTATAAATATGAACATGAAAATATTATTCTTAATATGTACAAGAAATTTTTTTACTATATTCAGAATTTTACCAGAGAATTGGAATTGATGAATTAAAAAATCCTTAAAAGCATAGATTTAATTTATAGAAATTAAAATTATAATGCATGAGGTTGTCCATACAATTCGGACAGCACAAGGAGTTTAGAATATTTCCCTCCACAGAGAACAAGTACAAAGTAAAACAAAATTATTAAAAAAAAACTTTTCAAGAAAACACCCAAAGACAGGCAACAACTTGAAAAGTGTTTACTCATGAAAAATTTCTGGAGCACTGGATAACATTCTTTCCTGACGACATTTTTTGGAAGTGAGAGAACCATTAAAAATCTGAGAATACCCTCCACATATTCCTCACTGACCATTAAACTATGTTAGGGAGCCTAGCAAAAATTGGAAGCCTAGGGAAACTTGCAATTTTGCTGCACTTCTTTTCTTTATTTTTTTCCTATAAATTCAATTAGCCAGCATAGAGTTTTTGATGCAGTGTTCAGTGATGGTATTTGCATATAATACCCAGTGTTCATCACATCACATGTCCTCCTTAATGCCCGTCATCTAGTTACCCCATCCCACTCCCTTTCCTGTCCACAACCCTCACTTTGTTTCTCAGAGTCAAGAATCCCTCATGGTTTGTCTCCCTCTCTGATTAATTATCATTCAATTTTCCCTCCCTTCCCATATGCTCCTCTATGCTATTTCTTATATCCCATATATGAGTGAAACCATGATTATTGTCTTTCTCTGATTGACTTATTTTACTTAGCATAATACCCTCCAGTTGTATCCACATCAATGTAAGTGGTGAGTATTTGAAATTAGTTGTACTTTTTTAAATTTTATTTTGTTTTTATTTTTATTTTTATTTTTTTTCAGTGTTCCAAGATTCATTGCCCATTCCCCACACCCAGTGCTCCATGTAATAGGTGCCCTCAGTACCCACCACCAGGTTCTCCCATCTCCCTACCCCCTCCCTCCAAGTCTGTTTGTTTCTGTGTCCAAAGTCTCTCTTGTTTCATTTCTCTCCCTGATTTACCCTATTTCCCATTTCCTTTTCTTCTCCTACTGTCCTCTATATTACCCCTTATGCACCACAAGTAAGTGAAACCATGTGGTACTTGACTTTCTCTACTTGGCTTATTTCACTCAGCATAATCTCTTCCAATCCAGTCCATGTTGCTACAAAAGTTGGATATTCATTCTTTCTGATGGAGGCGTAGTATTCCATTGTATATATGTACCACCTCTTCTTTATCCATATCCATTCATCTGTTGATGGGCACCTTGGCTCTTTCCGCATAGTTGTACTTTTTAATGTGCTCCTTAACCTGCACAAGATCAGAGGACACAAAGTGATCTTATAGACTTCAGGTGTATGAGAATAATCTCTGCAAATCATTGACTGACTGATAAAACACACAAGTTCAGGGGAAACCCCATACAGCCAGGCCCAGATTTATATAATCTCAAACAAAACAAAACAAAACAAACAAAACAATGTATATTGAGATAGCATCAGCTCCACATCACAGGAAAAAGAAATTTCAGAGATTGAGTCTATGCAAATTAATTACCTACTAAAACAATAATTTTAAAAAAGCCTCATAAGAACAAAACAAAATTTAGTGTCATTAAAATACATTATTTAAAATGTACAGTTTTAAACATCAAATTATTAGACATATGGAAACCAGAAAGAATATAAAATCTCTCACTCAAGGTTTTATATCCTGTGAAAGAAACATTACTTCATAATGAAGGCAAATTTGAGACAAAAAATAGATAAACACAAATTATGAAAGTTCATTGATGATGGACCTGGATTGTAAGAAAATGCTAAAAAAATTCCATCAGGCTGAAGAGAAATGATGCAAGAAGATAATACAAATCTATAAAAGGAATAATAGACATCACAAATGGTAAATACTTGGGTAAGTGTACAATTATTTATGTGTACCATATGCACTGTTATATGTCATATGTACTTTAAAAAGAAATAACTGTTTAAAAAACTTTATCACACTATGTTGATGGACTTACAGTATATATAGATGCACTACATAGCAATAATATTAAAAGGAGACATGGCAGTATTCTTGTGTAAAGTTTGTACAATTTATCAGAAATAAGTATTGAAATAGATTGTAATGAGTTAAAGATGATTATTGTAATTCCTAGACAACCACAAACAGTAACGCGAAGAAATAAGCTAAGAAGTTAATAAAGAAATAAGCTAAGAAGTCAACAAAGAAAATTAGATTTATACAAGAAATATTTGTTTAACACAAAAGACCATAGTAAAGGTGGAAATAAGAAAAAATGCAAAAAACATATGGTAAAGAGGGAACTGAGGACAAAGACACAAAAAAGAGACATGTAAAAACAAATAGCAAAATGGTAGATTTAAGTCCAATCATATGGATAGTCACATTAAATGTGAATGAGTAAGCAACCTATCAAAAGGCAGAGACCATTAAATGTACAAAAATAAGATCTGATAACTTGCAGTGAAAGATGCATTTTGAGCTAAAAAAGCCAAAAAGTTTAAAGGTAAAGGATAAATATATACATATATATATATATTATACAAGAAATTAACAGAAGACAGGTGAAGTTGCTATGTTAATATTCACCATAAATCATCTAAGATGAGAATTATCAGAAACAAATAGGGGTATTTCAAAATTATAAAATAGGTAGTACAACAAGAAGATACAACAATCATAAATGTATTTACACTAAAAAACAGAACTACAAAATGCTTAAATCCAAAACTGAAAGGGGAAATAAATAAACAAAAAGGAGTTGGAGCTTTCACTATTTTGTTCTAAATTATTAATAGAAAAACAGACAAAATAGGTAAGATATAGAAGACCTGAACAGCACTATCAACCAACCTGGCCTCATTTACGTATGGAGACCTCACTCCTCAACAACAGCAAAATACATATTCTTTTCAAAAGCACATGAAACATTCACCAGGATAGATAATATACTTGCAATAAAATCAGTCTTAATTTAAAAGAATTTAAGTAATATATAGGGTATTTTCTAACCCCAACAGGATTAAGTTAGAAATTGAACAGAAAAAAGTCTGGAAAATCCCTAAATGTATAGAAATTGACATTGCACTGTTAAATAACATGTTTCACACTTGAAGTCACAAAAAAATGAGTAAACATTTCATAAAAATGTAAGCAAAAAATGGCTAAGATACACCTAAACTAATGCTTAGAGGCAAATTTAT
Organism: Spilogale gracilis; assembly: GCA_004023965.1. NCBI lineage: Eukaryota > Metazoa > Chordata > Mammalia > Carnivora > Mephitidae > Spilogale > Spilogale gracilis. Next base: position 48,447 of record PITA01005817.1, read on the forward strand.
AGCATTTTAAATGATTTTATTAGAAAAAAAGGAAACTGATATCAAAGGTCTGTTTCAACCTTAATGAACTAGAAAAATAAAAACAAATTAAACCCACAGCATCTAGAAGATAGGAAACAGTGAAGATGAGAGTGGGTATCGGGATGTAGAACAGAGGTTAGACCACTTTTTCTATAAAGACCTACATGGTAAATATTTTAATCTTTACAAACCTTGTAAGTCTCTGTCACAGCTACTCAATTCTGCCGCTGAAATGCAAAATGAGTCATAGATAATATATAAACAAATAGCCATAGTTTTGCTCAAATACAACTTTATTTACAAAATGGACAGCAGGATGAATTTGTCCTGTAACTTGAAGTTTGTTGACCCTTAATATAGAATACAGAAAAAGAATGGAAAAAAATCAATAGTCAAAAACTGGCCCTTTCCAAAGAACAAATACATTGATAAAACTCTAGCTACATTGCTTTTAAAAAGAGAGAGAGAGAATATAGTATTAGGATTGAAAGAGGAGTCAATTTTACAGATTTTAAGGGATTGCATAACAAGGGGGAAATCTATGAATGTGTCAATAAATTTGACAAGGAGTGAAATGAACCAATTGCCTGAAAAAAACAAATTACCAAAACTAACTCAAGAAGTTATAGAACATCTCAACAATTCTAAATCAAGTAAGAAAATTGAATTAGTAATTTAAATATCACACAAGAAAAGTTCAGGTCCAAGGGATTTCAGTAGTAAATACTATCAAACACGGAAAGAAGAAATAATAGTGATTTTTAAAAATGTTTGAGAAAATAAAGGAAAAAGAATATTCACAACTCACTATATGAGAAAATAAAGGAAAAAGAATATTCACAACTCACTATATGAGGCCGGTATTATATTGATCCTAAAGTCAATGTCATCACAAGAAACAAAATAAAATAACACCAAGGAGCACCTGGGTGGCACGGTTGTTAAGCATCTGACTCGGTTTCAGCTCAGGTCCTGATCTCAGGGTTGTGAGATCCAGCCCTGGGTCAAGGGCTGTGCTCAGTTCAGAGTATGCTTAAGGTTCTACCTCCCCTCTTTCTCTCTCTCTCTCTTTCTCTCTCTCTCTCTCTCTCTCTCTCTCTCTCTCTCTCTCTCCCTCAAATAAATAAATAAAATCTTTTTAAAAATTACAATAACATCAAAAGTCTTGTTAATCAATATTCTTTATAAATGTAGATCTAGTTTCTTAATAAAACATTAACCAATTGAATTTAGCCGTATATTTTAAAAAATAAGGCAGCATAAGCAAGCTGGGTTTAACATTGCAATACAAGGTAATTATTACATCTAAAAATCAGTTAATGTTATACATTATATTAATAAAGGAATAAATTATATGACCTCCTTAACGTTTGTGGAAAAAAACATTTGACAGAACTCAAATTCAGGATAAAATCTTTCAGTGAACCAGCAACAGAAAAAACAGTCCTCAGTCTGTTATAGGTATCTATTCAAATCCTTTAGTTCATATTATATTTAATGGTGAAAGACTGATGTTTCAACTTAAGATTTTTTAAAGAAGCAAAAATGCCAGCTTTTAATACTTCTTTCTAGAAATCTTCACCTTTTCCACTTGGTGGCTTTGCATCTTAGACCTGGAAGTTTTACTGTGCTCTAGTCATCAATTTTGTGCATTAGCCAAAGTGAAAATAAACTTTATAAAGCATGTTACTATGAATTTTACCACTATACTGGTCACATAATTATATATATATATATATATATATATATATATATATATATATATACACACACACACACACACACACACACACACACACATATCCTCTCTCTCTCTCTCTCTCTTTTTTGGTACACATTTGATGGATCTTTATTTAATTGAGGAGCAATGATGCACAGTGCCCTTTCCAGGGGAAGGTGTTGCAGGAATCTGACTCTTTAGCACCCAAACAGTAACAGTTGCTGCCTCCTCACCGGTAGACTTGCACTAACCCAGATCAGGGACAGTGAGCTCTAAACTAGAATGCCAGTTAATTTCTTTGTTATGTTATATGACACTATCAAGGGATCAAAGCTCTCCTGCCCTTTAGTTAACACTATCTCTTCTTTGCTTTACATTTGGGAAAAATCAATGTTCTCAAAAGTTAAGAAATTTGCTTGAATTCATACAGAGATGAATTCATCTTAGAGATGAAGCTAAGATATGAATGTAGCACTGTCTGCAATCCTGTATTTAGCAAGCAATTAGAGCTTTCACATTCTAGAACATTTTATTTGTTTTTATTTTATGAATGTTATCTGTTAATTAGGATTTATTAAAATTTTTATCCTCATAGCAAGTAACTGCTCAACTTAAAAATATTATGTAATAATATTAATATTTAATAAAGGGCCAAAAACTCTTTGAAAAAAATTCTTATCAGCTCATAGTAAACATTGTTAATTGATACAAAGGACATATTATTTAGTTCCTCAAATGAGAACCATATATATTATATCATTGCACTGTAAATTAGAAAGGATAGTTCTTTGGTGGTCATGGTTGCTAAGTTTATCTTCTAAATTTCCACATTCTGCATTTCTGGGCATTATTTCTGGATCCTTTGCTTTGTTTCTGCATAAGATTTATTATTCTCTAGGGAATCTCCTACAGCTCTGATGCAGTTAACATGTTTCTCAGTGGATATATACTTAGTACTGCTTCTATATCCCTACAGGTGCAAATAAAAATGGTTGCTTTTCAGATTATAAAGAGATTGAACATTTTATGCATTGAACTTTATGATTCCATCCCATAAATACAAAAGGAAATTTTTGCCCTATACTGCAGAAAAAAGTTCATTTGGTTATTTCTTTTCCATATGCTAAATTACTGATTTCTATGAACAGGCTAACACTTTTTAGAAGATTAAGAGTGATACTTAAGCTACAGCCCTATTTTGTAGAGAAATAACCTGTGATCAAGGCCTTAAAGTGGTTCATTCTCAGAGCCAATATGGCATGTATACATGTATATATTTAACTAAACGCTATATAATATTTCCTCTTCACATCAAAATTTTTTAATACACATGGAAATTTTGTGATGGGCATGTGTGTGTTTAAGAAGAGATGTAATTTCTTTTATTTTTAAAAAATGGACTCTCAGTGATCCATTACCATTTATTGAAAAGATTGTTCTCATTCACCTCCACTTAACTGTCCCCAATGATCTGCTGATCTGCTGGGCAATCTTATGATCGGGGGATGTATACATCTTTTTCAGGGCTTTTCACTATCTTCTATCAGTTTGGTTGATATCTGTCTTTACACCCCTAATATAATGCCTTAATTACTATAGTTTGAGTGCTTCCAACATATGATTTTCTAAGAGCTTACTTGGCACATTACACAGTAAATAAAATTCAAATCAGCTTGTCAAATTCCCTAAAAGTGTTTGAGTTTTTTAGTTGGATTGCATTATACCTATATATTATGTGTATCAACATGTAGATATGGATGGAGAGAGATGTAAATTTGGAAGATATAGACATATATATAATGTGTGCATGCACACACATATTTTAAAATACATGATAAATTGTATTTAACTTGTGATGGAGTAAATGAAATCACACGGTATTAAAATCATTGCAGTGTGGGGCGCCTGGTGGCTCAGTTGGTTAAGCGACTGCTTTCGGCTCAGGTCCCTGCTCGGCGGGAAGCCTGCTTCTCCCTCTCTCACTCCCCCTGCTTGTGTTCCCTCTCTGGCTGTGTTTCTCTCTGTCAAAATAAATAAAAAATCTTTAAAAAAAAAATCATTGCAGTGTCCAGGAAAAAGTAAAACACTTATTAGTAATAGGATTCAAGATGTTGAAATTGCATTTTGTGACCTTTATCAACAGATTACCGTGCAGATGTTAACTTTTTTGTGCTTCCAAGTTTGCCTAGTTACCAAAATGGCTTATTGGGCCTAAAATTAAGTTACTTGATGACAGAAGAGAAACTTTGCACTAGAAATTAATATAATAAGCGGGTATTTTATTATCACAATCACACTTCTATCATACAATATTTGCAAAAATTATAATTCTGACAATATCAAGTGGTAGTTAAGTTTGTTACGATATGGAAATTCTCACACAATGCATTAGAGTATAACTTTGTCCACTCTATATTCTATTGTGGAATGATTTAAACACTACCCACATTCTATAGTTTAGCCAGTCTTATCAGATATTGTAGAGAAATGTATGCACATTTTCACTAAGGAATATGTACAAAAATGTTCAAGGTATCATTAGAAACACCAAACTAGTAAGAATTTTACTATATATTGGCTAACTGAATGAAATAATAATAATAAAAAGAATTCAAGTGTCCTGAATTTTAAAATGTGTAAATAATTTACTGTATATGGAGTTCTATAAACAAGTAAATAAATGAAAAACCATTCACAAAATAAGTATGAATCTATGAAACTCAGTGTTGGTCAAATAAAGCAAGTAACAAAAAAAAAACCCATACAGAATATTGCCATTCATATGATGTGAAAACCAAGCAATATGAACTGCAACACTTAGGTAGGGCTACATGGCTGATAAGTTATGGCAAAGGGAAAGCATTGTCACAAAAGTCTGGATTTGAGTCCCCAGTGAGGATAAAGAATTACAGGAAATATACAGATGAGTTTAATTATATTAAAAGTCAAGAATCTCAAGAGGATACAGCATATTTATTAACTGAGAAAGGAAGTAAAGGAGAAGTCTGCAATGGAAATTAGAAAGTATTAAGTGGTTTCAGAAACACAAGTCACATGGGGCATACACGTTTGGAAATTCATAGAAGCAGAACACACACACTGATTGAATGAGAGACAATTGTGGAACGTCTCCAACAAGCGCTCTTTATTATTTCCTTTCCTCACTTAGGTGGGAACAGGAGTTAGTTTTCCCTGTCAAAACACAGATTTTCTCTAAATGAATTTTAAAAAATCTGTGTTCTGGTGTGCATGTGCGTGTGCATGTGTGTCTTTGTGTGTGCACCCACTGGAGGGTGAAAACATGGATGTTCTGTCTGCCAGTCGCTCAACCATGAATTCTGGAGAAAAGCCTAAAATTCAAAGCAACCTGTTCGCCTCCATCAGCCTTCTCAACAAGTAGGAGGCCTATTGTGGAAAAGAGATCTGCTTACTCATCCAAAAGCAAATAATTGTTTGTTTTTAAATTTATTTATTTATTTGACAGAGAGGTCACAAATAGGCAGAGAGGCAGGCAGAGAACAAGGAGGAAGCAGGCTCCCCGCTGAACAGAGAGCCCGTTGTGGGGCTTGATCCCAGGACCCTGAGATCATGACCTGATGCCAAAGGCAGAGGCTTAACCCTCTAAACCACCCAGGCGCCCAGCAAATAATTTTTTTAATAAAAAAATTAAAAATTGTAAGACAGTTTCTGCACTTGGTTCTTCGCTTCTAAACAAAGAATAAAGTAAGGATCATGTCATATTTGTAGAAAATCCAGAGTTCTGGAGGGTGGAAATACAAACTGATGTACAAACTGAACTCAAGGAGAAGAGATTTAAAAAGGGGAACCTTATAAATTTAATAATATGACTACCAAAAGATCAAAAGAAGCCTGGAAAATAAAATTAGTTATTTGAAATAATATAAGATAAAGACACAAAAAAAAACAAAGGAGGGGAAAAAATCAACTTACTTTAGACTATTTTTATGTATCTCTGTATAGGAATCTGTAAATGCGAACATCACCAAATATGGAAAAAGCAGAAAAAATGTAGGCAAAGAAGCAATCCCATATTTTTGTTTTTTGTTTTTCATTATGTAATGAATGTTAGTTTATAGTTTTATCATTTTAGCATTTTTGCATATAATTATATCATTTGGACATACTGAATACTGTATCTTTACCAATATTTGCAATGATTGATTTTTTTCTTAATCTATTGGCTAAATCTTCCAGAATAAATTTAAATAATGATGGTGATTGTTAACTAAGATTTCCTTAAGCGTAAGCATACATCGTTGGCTATATATATATATATATATATATATATATATATATATATATATATACTATACCTTTTCTTTTTAAGGAAGAATACTTCCACATATAGTTTCCTAAAAGCTTTTTGTTTTGACAAGGTTTATAAATCAGTTAAGGGTTGTTGCATCTTAGCAGATGTCTTAACAGCATTTATAGTGTGGGTTGTATGCTTTTTCTTACTTGAACATTTTGATGTGATGAATTATATTAATATATTTCCTTTCATTGATTTGAATTCCTTGAATAAAACATCTTTCGTTTACAGAATTTAATTTCATGAAACAATTCAGATGCGGTCCCGAGTTGGGGGAAGGATCTTATCTCCTTTTGAAGCTGCTGGAAATGTGTATACTTCTCTGTGGAGGCTGGCCAGCCAGAATCTGTCTACATCACGTTCAAGGGCCTTGAAGCAACTTCTCAAACTTGCCGATCCCAGGGACTACTACATTGGAATTTTGAAGAGCCTCTTGAAGGAGCAATGGTTTTTTTGAACACAGAGAAGTATGTCTATAAAGTGTATTACTCAGCATCTCAGGCAAACATTTGCCTGTTCACTCCTGGCCGACTAGAACTGACAGAGCTGTACCTGTTGAAAAATAATGCCTCTTTGAGAAGACTAAAAATCTAACTACTGTTATCTCAAATGTCACCCTCTCAACAAAGCCTACCTTTTTGTTTGTTTGCTTTTGGGTTTTTTGTTTTCTTTTTTTTTAATTTAAATTCAAGTTAGTTAATATATAGTGTATTATTAGTTTCAGGGGTAGAATTTAATGATTCATCAGGTGCATATAACACCCAGTGCTCATTCTATCAAGTGCCCTTCTTAGTGTCCATCACCCAATTACCCCATTTCCTCACCTCTCTCCCCTCCAGCAACCCTCAGTTTTTTTCCCTATAGTTAAGAGTTTCTTATGGTTTGCCTCCTCTGTTTTTATCTCATTCTATTTTTCCTTCACTTCCCCTATGTTCATCCATTTTATTTCTTAAATTCCACATATGAGTGAAGCCATATAGTAGTTTTCTTCCTCTAACTAACTTAATTTTGCTTAGCATAATACATTCCGGTTCCATCACATCATTGCAAATGGCAAGATTTCATTCTTTTTGATGGCTGAGTAATATTCCATTGGACATATATACCATATCTGCTTTATCCATTCATCCATTGATAGACATCTGGGCCCTTTCCATAGTTTGGCTATTGTGGACATTGCTGCTACAGACATTGGGGTGCATGGGCCCCTTCTAATCACTATGTTTGTATCCTTTGGATAAATACCTAGTAATGCAGTTGCTGGGTCCTAAGGTAGCTCTATTCTTAACTTTTTGAGGAACCTCCACCATGTTTTCCAGAGTGGCTGCACCGGTTTGCATTCCCACCAAGAGTGTGAGAGGGTTCCCCTTTCTCCACATCCTCGTCAACATCTGTTGTTTCCTGACTTGTTAATTTAAGCCATTCTGACCACTGTGAGGTGGTATCTCATTGTCGTTCTGATTTGTATTTCCCTGATGATGAGTGATGCTGAGCACTTTTTCAGTTAGTCGACAAAGCCTACCTTGATCCCTGTATTTAAAATTGTAAACTTACATCTCACTTATTTTGCATTACAGCTTTCTAACTTACTATTATTTTTTTATTTATTATGTATGATGCTTAATATGCTTCTTCTTTAATCTATAAGCAATATGAGAGTATGATTTTGTCTGTTTTCTTCACTATTTGTTCTTAGCACTTGGAATACTTCCTGACACATAGTAGGTATTTGATAAATAATATTATTTTATTTTTAATTAATTTTTATTACTTTTTTCTATTAAAATTTTTATTATTATATTATTGAATCTATTTTCTATGCTTGTTCCTTTCATCATTTTAAAGAATAAATAAACAGAAGTCTACAATACTTAAAAATGTGTATTATATGCACATATATACGTTGTATTCATACTGAACATCTTGTATTTATATCTTTTTATTTTATTCATGCTGACTTAACATTTGTAAGGAGCATCTAATGTATGTAAATGCTTGGTAAAGTATTTTTATTATTTGTGGTATAATTTAACCCAAAACACATTTAAAATCTAATTTAACTGTACTCAGCTGTACATTGTGCCCTTTTCCCAAGAGAGAATACTGAAACAGAATTCTGTAGAAAAAACTGTCTTAGGGGCACCTGGGTGGCTCAGTTGGTTACTTGTCTGCCTTTGGCTTAGGTCCTGATCCTGGAGTCCCAGGATCAAGCCCCACATCAGGCTTCCTGCCCAGCAGGGAGTCAGCTTCTCCCTATGTCCTTCATCCTGATTGTTCTCTCTCTCTCTCTAGCTCTCACTCTCTCTCTCAAATAAATACAATCTTTTAAAAAAATGGAGAAAGAAAAAAGTCACCTAAACATTGGTCGATGCATGATTTTTCATTTTCTTCTTTGTCATGATGCATTAATGGCAAATAAACTTTAAGAAATCTATTTTCCAGTGCTGTGGAAAGATGATCGGATTTTATGTAGAGAGAAAGTCTTGCCTCCTTCTTTAAAAAAGACTTAATGAAGTTATGCTAGTTATAGACAGAGGAAAACAGTGATCTTAAAGACTTAAAACTTGGGCTACATCATGAAAGAATATTCCAGAAGTGATGGGATGAAATCAACACAGAGATGGCAAAGCTAGCCCTGCAAGAGGGTTCATTTCATTTTCATGGGCAAGAGGGACATTTGTAGCATGGTCAACAAGCAAATTTATGAAAATAGCATTATCTTCTTGAGTAAATACAGAAGTGAAATATCTGATGTTTTCATATCATACTATTCATTTGAAAAATCTTTCTCCCATTTTCATTACAGTCTTTTCTTTCCCAATGGAGAAAAATTTTTCTTTAATTACTTTCCTCAAAATTAAAATTGAGCAGTGTGAAATGTAGAATGAACTTGAAGATTGCATTAGTCATTTGCTTGTGCTTAAATATAGAATAAAATGGAATGAATGTAAATTCTTATCAATCTGTCAGTTCTTTGCACTTAGCTTAATATGCCTGAATAGGCATACTCACATGCATCTGAGTGGTCCTCTAAAATTAAGGTACTTCCATTTACACATCTTATTTGAAAGTATTCATATATTTGTAAGCTGAGTCAGCAAGTTCATTGGCTCAGTAACTGTCATGCCTCTTTTATCACCTTAAAATCTGCTTTGGCTACCCATCATTTTAATGAGGCAGAGGTGATTAGTGGCAGAGGTTCAAATGAACAGGAAAATGCTAGCTGGATTTTATTGAAGAGAAAAAATGGCCTTGCTGTGTATCCTGCTAACACCTTTTCCCCATTTTCACTTTTGTTTTCCTCAGTTTTGGCACTGAAAATACATATGCCGGCTAATATATTCCAACTCGTTAAAACACAGAACGCTGGAATCATGTTTCCAATGCATTATTTTTGTAATCGCACTTATGTTTGTTAATTAAATCCTATTGTCCTCAGCAGGTTGCCTTGGAAGAAGTACAACAAATCGGGTTTTGCATCAAGCCATCACTTTTAGAAAAACAGTCACATTTAGAGACAATTAACAAAATCATTTTTGTCTCAATTTTTAAAAGTAAAGAGAGCAATAAAATGACTGAGTATGTTGAATTGTTTTTTGTTGTTGTTGTTGTTTTGTTTTTTGAGTATGAACAGTTGAATGTGCAAGGGGTCCACCCATACAATCCATACTGAGTGGCAGCGTAATCGTATCTGGCCAGATCTGCGGGAAAGTGAGACTCAGATGGGAGCCAGCTCTCTGATCCAGATCTGAAAGGAGAATTTGTCCATATCACACAAGCAAAAAGAGAGTAAGGGGATATTTCCATATTCTGTCTGTTGACAAATAAGCAATTTATTTACTTATTTATTTTGGTGATCAGGAAAAAACATTTAGAAAGAAATAAAAACATACCTTAAAATGTTTCCCTGCTAGCTGTGTTTAAAAAATAGTGTTGAAAAATGATGGACAAAAAAAGAAAACCTCCACAGATCTGATATGAAGTATGCAAAGAACTGCCTAGTATTTTGAACCAAAATATAGGATATATTTTCACAAGAAATACAGACCACTGGCTGAGAATTGTAAAAATCCAAGCATAAAAGGCTTTATTTTTCTGCACCAGTAACTGTAAAATACTTCCTTAGAAATTTTAAAATGTCTTTTGAAATAACTTAATAATATCTCATATTAACTCATTGCTGTGCCATCAAACTTGTCCTCTCTACTAATGTATTTGTATTCTTTAGATAAATGTCAGCTTTAAAAAAAATTGAGACATTGAATCCACAAGTATTCAAGGAAATGAAAAGATAATTAAATGTATATATTTTTAAAGATTTAGAATACATACGCATTGCAGTGTTAACAATTTAGTGAATTTAGTCACCAATAAAATTTGACTTTACAACTCCTAGAGGTAAGTAATGTATATTTAACAATTTTTTCTTTAAGACTGAAAATATACATCCTTTATGGCCAATACTTTACAATTTAATTTTATCACTTATTCCTATACAACTTATACTTCACTTACAACTATATTTATATTTACAAGAAATAGTGCCTCGGAGATAGCAGATTCTTGGAGAACCTTGAAAGGTGGGAAGAGGAAGATCCAGAGAAAATACAACTATGCCATGATCTCCACAATAAATTTCCATTAATGACCTAAATGGAGCTCATTGCATGTCACAGAAGAAGCACAAGATAGGTACACAACCTTGGCTAAAATATCCCAAGAACTTGAAAGTAAAATAAAATGTGTAGAGAATATAAATTGCCACTTTGTACGTTTTAGTGCATTTTAAAAAGAATATACTTATTATGCAAGCTATTTAATCACTCTTATAAACTACCTAAATGGGTCATTCATTTATGTAAAAATGAGGCAAAATCTATCAACTTCAGTGAAAGTGTTTGAAAAGCAATATATGTTGTAGACACGAATATCTTGATACTATCTGCATTTGCGGAAACATTTCTTTTGCAAGCACCATTTAATCTGCCTAACCGGCATCTTATTCCTTATCTATGTGGATATATGTGTGTTCTGGTTCAGAAGGTGACTCATGAGAAATCAAAGACTGAGAAAACTGAAGTTTGCCAGGAATGACCTTAATGTCCTACTGGAGGTTCAGTCATTAAAGAGAAATGAGTTGGATTTAGAGAGATTTTCCTGTACTGTGATGCTCAGGCATCACAAATGTTATCTAAGATGGAATGACTTGGATTTTGACAAACATATTAATATTTGAATTTGGGAGGGTTAGTTCTATTTTTGATATTTTTTTAGAATACTTACATACCAGATATTAAGCTAAGTACTTCATATTGACTGATTGACTTAATCAGGACAACAACCATAAAATAGAATTATTTTTAGTATCCTCCTTTCAAATATGAGAAAAGGACATTTGACTAGCTTTCTCTAGTTCCCACAGCTGGACAAGTGGATTCAAAAACAGGATTCAAAACCAGATAGTTTGATTCCAGAACCCGTGTACACATATACTATGTGAATTTATTTTTTTCTGATTTGATTGGATTGTTGGGACCACAGAGCAAAGGTACTCTACAGGAACAATTGTGTCTGCACTAGAAGAAGCATATATGTTATCAATCAACTTAGAAAAGGGCAGATCTTAATAGAAGAAACAAAGCCCAGTGAAAGGGATAGAAATAGTTCAAGAAATGAACCATTTTTATTATGGAAGTTTAAAAAATAATATATTTTGATATGATACAATATAACATAGCATAATATGCCCTCGTGTACTCATTTTCCAGATTCAAGTATTATCAACAATCACCAATCCTGTTTCACCTAGTGCTGATGCATTTCTCCCCAGGCTACTACTTGGGTTTGTTTTTGGTTTTGTTTTTCTAAAGATTTTATTTATTTATTTGAGGGAGGGACAGAGAGAGAGAACAGGTTGGAGGAGGGGAAGAGGGAGAGGAAGACCGAGAAGCAGACTCCCTGCTGAATGTGAAGCTTGACTTAGGGCTCAATCCCAGGATACTGAGGTCATGACCTGAGCCCAAGTCAGAGTCTTAACTAAGCTGAGCCACCCAGGTGCCCCTCCACTGGGTTTTTTAATATAATTCCCAGTTGCCTCTTAATTCCCTCAATAAATACTTTAGGGGCACCTAGGTGACTCAGGCAGTTAAGCAGCTGACTCGATTGCAGCTCAGGTCATGATCCTAGGGTTGTGAGTTCAAGGCCTGCATCAGGCTCTGTGCTGGGCATGGAAACTGCTTAAGCTTCTCTCTTTCTGCTCTCACCCTTTCACCCTTCCCGTTCCCTCTATCTCCCTCTCAAACAAAGAAACAAACAAATACTTTAGTATATGTCTCCATAAGAGATACATATTCTTTTAAAAACATAAGAACAATACCATCAATATACCTGCAGTCATTAACAATAATTTCTTAATGACAGCCATTAAACAGTTTTAAAATTTATCTCATTATTTCATTTAAAAAGTATTTTGTGTGTTTTTATACCTAGATGAAAACCCAAAGAAGAAACTTATTCTTTTTTCTTAGCCTCATCAACCTGGTGGGATACTATGCATCAATAAATAGTGAATAATTTTGAAGTCTCTGTAAAGAAACTGAAATGAGAATATGAAGACTTGGTTTCTCAGAGGGTTATAGGAATTTAATTTTTTTTCTTGTATCATTAACATTCTATATTGTTTCTGCTGTTGTATCCCAGAACATACTCGAGTATACTTGACAAGAATGTCCTTTTGTTGAGCAGAGTGTTGTGCATAGCCCTGAAGTCTGGTTGTTTCATAGTGTTGTTCAAGTCTTCTTGCATTTTCTATTTCCCCATTAATCTCCTGTTTAGTTTATTCTCTAGGACCACAGTCTTTTAAAATTATATTGAAAATTAACAGTAAACAAAAAGATGTTGTAGAAAATTCACACAACTTTTGGAAACAAAAATTAGACTTGAGGAAGAAAGAAGCAACCAGAAATCCAAAAGAAATACAAAATTATAGGAAAGGACACATCAAAAGAAAGGAATTCTAGTAAACAATTTTACCCTACCCATTTTATTTTTAGAGAAGGTCAAAATTATAAAAGCACACTACTCCATCTGCAGCTTATAATTGAGAAAATGTCAAATTGCCTATATGTTTTGCTTTCTGACCTTCTCATAACAATTGTCTGAGATGGATATCAATACTAAATCTGACTCTGTCTTCACTTTTCCTTATAGTCACAGACATTACATGTAAGAGTGTGTAAGATAAAACAATAGCTCTAAATTTGAAATTAAAAAACTTAGGTAGGCACTCTATCAAACATTATTGTTTGGAGCGATACTCTGGCTCCCTCAACCTAGATTTTCTTTCAACTAAATTATTATTACAGTTATCAGTCCTAATGACTTTGAGATTGATTTCACAACCCATATTATCTAGTTAATCAGTAAGTAATGAATTAATTAAATTCACTGTATGTGTATACACAAATACACACACACACATACACACACATGGAGGTAAAATAGGGCCCAAGAATATGATCATACTGGCGATAATTGACATCTTTAGGGGAACACAGTCTTTTGGGACCACTAAATGAATGTCCGGCATTTGATAAAAAGCTGAATTTGGATAAAATTTCAGAAGGAACATTTTCTTAGGTTGAAGGGTTGTGACAAGAGAAATGTCATCAAAAGGATTTTTTTCCTCTATAAGGGTTTGTGTCAGGCTTAGGTGACCATTCAAATATTCTCTGCCTTAAATTGATAATTTGTCAGATCTTCCACATCCACATAGCCTTTATAATTATGAAATATTAAACCATCCTGTGACCGATAGGAACTTAACCATTGGTGCATGCAAAACAGACTTAGGAATACCATATAGTGCTTGTCTGACCATCTAATCATGTGCTCTATTTGCTGTCAGAAGAACTTGAGAACTGTAGCAGTACATTTTTAAAAATTCAATTAATTGTTATTTTTTAACACCCACACACAGGGACAACAGGGAAAGATGAGTGAGAAATATCAGATTCCCATGGACAAGATCATGAAGCTTCTGTCTTTCTGTGACCAACACCTTATATCAACTGTCTGATAGGAAATGCAGGTCTAATATAGGGATATAACTGAACAGATTTGATTGTAAAAGCTTATTAAACCTGAAATATAGATTGATAGATGGATGGAATAAGACCAGAGCAAGAAAAATAGGTTAGGAGAATGAAGCAGTAATAAAAAATTAATAAAAAATAGACTCTTCTACTCACCAAATTTCCAGTAATAAGTAAGGCAGGTGGGATGGGAGATGGTGTGGTTGATTAGTATATGGGAAACTCAGGGTGAAATAATAGTGATGTGACATATTTTATATTTCTTTAACTGACATTCTTTTTTGTCCCACTTCTCCCTTCTTCGTGAAAGATTTCCCCCCATTTTCCACTGCTTTTTCTCCACATTTATCATTCCTATTTTACATAAGTATAGACAGAAGTGACAAAGTTTGGGGATGAAGGACTATATATCAAATCATTTATTTCCTAGGTCATTTTCTAGTTCAGTCCTATAATAAATGTTGACATTACTTTATAGTTGGATTGGCCAAGGCATAATTTAGTCATCCCTTGGTTTCTTTTTCTTAATAAAAGTACAGTTGTAGAATATCACTCCAGTGCTTAACATAAGACATGATGGACAGATTCACCCACGTGTGTGTTGTGTGTGTGTGTGTGAGAGAGAGAGAGATAGAGAGAGAATCACCAAGGAATATCATGCAGAGAAATGGAGTTACTGGTGTTTAAAGCACATACTTCCTTGGTTTGAATACCAACTCATGTCATACTAACTCCCTGATTCGGGGCAATTTATCAAATCTTTCCATACATCAGTTTTCTCATCTCAAAGTGAGGTGACTATAGCAGTGCTCACATAAGTTTGTTATGGGGCTTAAAATTGTTAATTAAATTAACTAACTAAACTAAATGAAGTAAATTATTCAATATTTATAAAATGCTTAGAAAATGCCTGGAGCACAATAATTTCTATTTAAGTGGTTTTTAAGTAAAATTTAAAAGTATTCCTAGATTTGTTTCCTAGCAGGATAGTGTTGATAAGATCTGATAGGCATCTGCTAAAAAGACCCCAAAATTGAGGAAAAGAAATGAGAAGAACATTTAAGTAT
This sequence comes from Spilogale gracilis, assembly GCA_004023965.1. NCBI lineage: Eukaryota > Metazoa > Chordata > Mammalia > Carnivora > Mephitidae > Spilogale > Spilogale gracilis. Next base: position 63,681 of record PITA01005817.1, read on the forward strand.
GTTTATAAGATTTTGGGGGCAAGAAATTAATGAACTTTATTGGCTACCCTTAGGCAAAAGCAAAAATGAAAGCTAAATCATTCATGGTGGATTTTGCCATGGCCCAATGAGCTAGCGTTAGAACTGAAGGTAGAAGCTAGAGGAACCTGAGTAACAAAACAAAACAAAACAAAAATGGAGAAAGGATAAGTTTTTAGATAAACAGGGTTGGGGCAAGTGGACATTCATATACAAAAATTAAAATGTGATTTTCACCTTTCATCACTCATAAGAATTTATCCCAAGTGTAGTGCAGATCTAAATTTCAAACAAACACAATAATAATTCTAGAAGAGAATATAGGTAACTATGTTCATGACCTCTAGGAGTTAAGACTTTCATAGAAAAGGAAGAAAATCGGGGCACCTGGGTGGCTCAGTTGGTTAAGCAACTGCCTTCAGCTCAGGTAATGATCCTGGAGACCAGGGATCGAGCCCCACATCGGGCTCCCTGCTTGGCGAGAAGCCTGCTTCTCCCTCTCTCACTCCCCCTGCTTGTGTTCCCTCTCTAGCTGTGTTTCTCTCTGTCAAATAAATAAATAAAATATTTTTTAAAAAAAGGAAGAAAATCACAGAAACTTAAAGATTTGTAGGACTAGGTTAAAATTAGGAACTTTAAGGGATATCGTTAGAATGGCATGCAGATAAGTAATACAGTGAGGAAGAGATATTTGGTAGACATAAAGCAAACAAACACAAAAGAACTCATACATATCAATACTAAATGACAAAGAGGATTCAAATTGGTAAAATCATTTTGAAAATAAATGTTTGGTGATATCTCATGCTGAATACCTGTGCATACTCTTTGACCAGCAATTCAAATGAAAGGAATATACCCAAAAGAAGTCGGTACATGAAAGACATATTTAAGAATGTTCATATTAGCACAATTGTAATAGTAAAATGTGGAAATGGCCCAAATGGCTGTAATCGCAGAATGTGTAAACACATTGTACTATACACATACACAGTATGTTATTCAACAATGAAATCAAACAACTATAGCCACTTATAAAAGCCTGGTCATATCTTAAAAATATAAGTTGATCAAGAGGAGGCAGGCACAGTATTACAAAATTGTATGACGATTGTCATACAAAATTTATTTTATTTTTTATTTTTTCCCTTAAATTCAATTTAATTAACATAGTGTATTATTAGTTTCAGAGGCAGAGTTCACTGATTCACCACTTGTGTATGACACCCAGTGCTCATTCCATCAAATGCCCTCCTTAATGCCCACCACCCAGTTACCCCATCTTCCCACCACCTTCCCCTCTGGCAACCCTGTTTGTTTCCTAGAGTTAAGAGTGTTTTATGGTTTGTCTCTCTCTGTGTTTTTGTCTTACTTTTCCTTCCCTTCCCTTATATTTATCTGTCTTGTTTCTTAAATTCCACATAAGAGTGAAATCATATGATATTTGTCTTTGTCTGACTAATTTATTTCACTTAGTATAATACCCTTAACTAAACAAAATAGTAATGATTATTGATGAGTGTTCAGGTGGCAAATTTATAAGGAAAAGCAAAGCAGTCATAGCAATAAAAGACAAGATGCTGATAACTTTTTGGAAGGAGGTGGAAAAAGTGTAGTGATTGGGGCAATCACAAGAAGGACTTTTCTTTGTGATAATTTATATCTTGACAGCTATATATTTTCATACATGCACCATTTGCTATGTGTTGCAGTTTAAAAGTTGAAAAATAAAGTATAAGATATATTCTAAAGTAAAATATTGGCAAGCCTTTTATATACTATTAGAGTTCAGGTTGGTACAACTGTGTTAGAAAACCATTTGTCATTAGCTAATTAATAAAGATGAAGAAGTTAATACCTAATGACTCATCATTTTCTCTTCAAGGTTTAGGGAAAGCTTACTTATTTTAGAAAGGAGAAGGTTATTATGAATGTATGTTGAAAGAGAGAGAGAGAGCGCAACAGAGCAGAGGGCATGGGGTGAAGGAAGGGCCAGAAAGAGAGAGAGACTCTTAGTAGACTGCACACTCAGTGTGGAGCCTGACTTGGGGCTCAATCTCATGACCGAGATCATGACCCGAGCCAAAATCAAGAGTCTGATGATTAACTGATTGAGCCACCCAGGCACCCCAAAACTTATTTACTTTAAACAAAGACATATACAATAATGAAAATCACAGAGTTTTAAAATCTCATATAATTAAAAACAAGAAAAACAATGAAAGGAAGATGAATAAACTATGCTATATTATAAAATGGAACAATAGAGAGGAGACAAAACAAACTCAAAAACATGCTGTTTGAGAAAAACAATCTCGTCAAACTATGAATCTATTTTAATGAAATTCAGAGAAAAATTAAACAATATATTGTTTAACAGTACAAACATATAGTGAGCTAAGACAAGAAGCATTATTTCTGGGAGTGGGGAAAGAATCAGGTTAGAAAGTAGATCTAATGTGAATGAAATGCTATTTTTCTTAAAATGCATAATTGATTACATGGATTTAAATTATATTTTTATTTTTACAAATCATATATATAGCACATGATCTTTGTAGCAATTTGATTTTTAATAAAAATTCTATTTATCATCCTATTACTGCCAAACTTGACATCTTATCCCTAACAAATTATTTAGAAAACAGCTTCATATAAGATTAACCCTTCTATAGGACTTAGTAATAAAAGCTGATTAAGTTTTTACTATTTAAGTATTTTTTCAGTTTGCCTTTTATGAGTTATTCTCTATCTTCAATTACAATAATGAACTCTTTGTACTGTAGCTTTCATATACTAAGAAATAATTTTTCTTATTTTACTATTAATCATAATGTCAGCATTGTGTATGATAATTTAAGGAGTTTAAAGGAAACAAACAATAAATCATGCAGGGAGGCTTTTTATTTCTCCTTTTGCATATTTTCAGCACCTGCAAACCATTGACTGGAATCTGTGGGATACCAGCTATTCACACAAAGAGAATAAAGACCCACGTTTTATCAAATGTAGCATAAAGGCAGTGTTTTATCAAAGGTAGAGGATATCGAACACTCAATGTCTACAGAGAAACTTCTGTAACCCACTTACATAACCGAGCCTAGTAAATCTGCCTGCATTGTGACCTTAGTTCACGCTGGGTTGCCCATCCCTTTTCTTCTTTATGGGAGAACAAATAAATACATTCATGATGCACTTTCTCAAACTGTGTGGAGATTTGAGGTTGGAAAGAGGGGTCAGGGAGAGAGGTTTATATTAGGAAGAAAGGATGTGGGGATTTTTTCTAATTCAGTTTATTGCAATATAACAAATTAGTAGTTTCAGAAAGAAATAATCCAAATATTACAGTGGGTCAACCTCATGCTAATTTCTTATTTTTTATACTACCCCACCTTAATTCAAGCCCTGTGGAGGAGGCTTAAATCTTTTTTCAATCTAAATACCTTAGATTTATTTCTCAGTGACCAGGATGGAAAGTCTCTCACGTACTCTAAAAAGATTTTGCATTATTATTTAAACCTGCTGTTGTCTTTAAGTTTCCCTCTGGCTACTCAAATGAGAATTTTACTATTCAGACTAAGGAGAAAATAACCTGATATAAGTTTGAAATCACCCTGGTAATGCAGAGATTTGTTCTGGTGGTTCTTGGATTTCTTTCCTTTTTTTCTTTTTAATATCTTACACCTAGCATCTCCCCTTCAAGATCAAAAAGAAAAAAAAAGCCACAAATTTTAGAACTTCAGCCAAACCACTAAGTTACATAAACATTATTTGAAATACGTACTGGACTGTTCTGGTCTTTTATCATCAGGCTTTAGCTGGCATTTGTGTGTGTGTGTGTGTGTGTGTGTGTGTGTGTGTGTGTGTGTTTAATGACCTTATTTTAAAAATAATAGACAATGAGGATAAGGATCTCTTGTCAACTCGGCCTATAAGTTCATGCTATGAAGTAACTTTTTAACCAAAATCAATAGAAATCACAGGTAAACTAGAGGAGAAACTTCAGTGAATATTAATATAACACACACACATATATATATATTTATGTACATATATATGCAGATAGCCTCAATAAACAGAAAATAATTATTATTAATAGGCCACGAAGAGAAAATAAAAGTTATTCTTTGAAAAAGGGAAGAAGCTAGGAGCCTTCATGGATATGGGCTGTAAGGAAGAGGTAGGTAAAAACAATTAATAGGTAATCATACCAAAAAATTTCCATGAGAACTAGCTTCATGGTATGGGGTTGAGCTTGTCACTCAAGAAATGAAACTTGAATTATTGGTTTTATGGGATTTCAGCTGAAATGGCATCACATGTCTTGGGCTGACCTTAAAGAGGAAAGTTTTATTAAAGTTGGCTTGTGCCCGGAAGGAATTTTCCATATCTGACTAATCAGCTTTACTTTCCACTGCTTGGCAGGGAACAGGGAATAGGGGAAAGATACCAAGACCCAACCAAGTTGGCATTTCTAATAGGAAGTACTCATCACAAAGATAGGAATATAGAAAGTTGAATTGGCTGTAAATTTACTCTCAATTGCTTGGCTGGAAATTTAGTTATAAGTAGAAGAAAAAAAAATCTCCTATAAATTTCGCATGAGTTTGTAATTACAAATGGTCCTCAGATAGATTTGAACTCAAATTAATACTGCCTGAGTAATCCAAAATACTTTGGATCAAATATTGAACTTGAAAGAAATCCTTTTTTGTGGTGTCCTCAAGTGTTTGGAAGATGCAAAGAAAAATCTTCTCTCTACAAGAAAAGTTATAAAGAATTCCTACAAACTTCCAAGGAATTTGAGCTCAAAACCAAAACTTACAAATCATACAAAGAAATTAGATGTCAGTAATCAATCCTGACACATAATAGGTAAATGTGTCAGGTATCAAATGTCAGGCATATCAGGGGCAACATATAAAACTAATTTATGCATATAAATTGTATTTTATGTGTATATCCTAATCGTATATTAGAATTTAAAATATGTGAGTTAAGGACAATACATTAAAACAAGGGTTTGGCAAAAAAACCAATAAAAATTCCACAAAAGTAGAGTCACTGATATTTAAAATTTATTGGACTCGTTTGAGATCAGAAAGCAGAATATACTTGAATGAAGAGAAAACCCATGAACCAAAAGATTGAAATTAAGAATGTATTTAGAACAGATGCAAAAAGAGATACAGAGAGTAAGAAAAAGAGGCTCACTGCAATAGAGAACAGTCTGCTAAGTTCTAATATACACTCAACTTGTAATTTTTTTTTAAGATTTTATTTATTTATTTGACAGAGAGAAACACAGCGAGAGAGGGAACACAAGCAGGGGGAGTGAGAGAGGGAGAAGTAGGCTTCCCTCTGAGCAGGCAGCCTGAAGCCGGGCTCGATTCCAGCTCTCCAGGATCATGACCTGAGCCACCTAGGCGCCCCTCAACTTGTAATTTTTCTTTTTTTTTTTTCTTTCTTTCTTTCTTCTTTTTTTTTTAAGATTTTTTTATTTGACAGAGAGAAACACAGCTAGAGAGGGAATACAAGCAGGGGGAGTGAGAGAGGGAGAAGCAGGCCTCGCGCGGAGCAGGAAGCCCGATGTGGGGCTCGATCCGCGGGATCATGACCTGAGCCGAAGGCAGTGGCCCAACCAACTGAGCCACCCAGGCGCCGCCTCAACTTGTAATTTTTCAATAGAGAGAAAGAAAATAGGGTATATGCACTATTTGAGGACATATTGGTAAATAATGTTTCATGAATAATTAAAGAAAACAATTTTGAGATTCAGAGAGCCCAATCAATCCCAATCAGGCTAAAAATTACCTCCATCTAAATATATCATAATAAAAATATGTGATGTAAAAAATGAGAAAATCTTCAAAGGAACTAGCAAAGAACAGACAGATTACCTACTTGTACACATGGAAAAAAGGAGCGTGGTGATTTTTCCTCAACACCAACAAAAGCTAATAAAAAATATTTAAAACACACAGAAAGGGAATAATTGCTTATGTAACACAATATATACATACACTGAACAAATATATTCATCAAGAATAAAAGTGAAATAAATAATTTTTGAGAAACAAAACACCGTTTGGCACCAGGGAATCCTCATCAAAAGGAATTCCAAGATATCTTTGTGTGTGTAAGAAAACTAATCCTAGAAGTAACCAATGTAACTGTCCCTGTAGATTTGCATTAACAAGAGATTCTTGATATGACCCATGAAAAAGGACTTTTGTGTTCAAATAAACTTGAAGAAAGCCAAACTCCTTTTAGTTTTGCAATAAAAGCAGTAAATGGAAAAAATCTGACAAGTAAATGGAAAATAAATCTGTTGAAGTTAAATCCGTATTCCCCAAATCTAACAACATAAAACTTTTTTTTGGTCAATGAGTCATTTTTAATATCTCAGAGAATATACTTTTGGAAACGTGAAACTATGCTTTCAAAGCAAAAGCTTAAAAAATATTTCTAAACAAGAAAACAAGCAAATAAAACACCTAAGGAGAAATTAATAGACATGGGATTTGGAGAAAGGGGAACTCTTACACTGTTGGTGAGAATGCAAACTGGTGCAGCCACTCCAGAAAATGGTATTGAGGTTCCTCAAAAAGTTAAAAATGGAGCCACCCTATGAGCCAGCAACTACAATACTAGGCATTTATCCAAAGGATACAAACATAGTGATCCGAAGGGGCACATACACTCCGTGTTTATAGCAATAAAGTAGACCAATAAAATATTGGTCCACAATAACCAAACTATAGAAAGAGCCTAGGTGTCCATTGGCAGAGGAATGGATAAAAAAGGTGTGGTATATCTTATACACAATGGGAAATTACTCAGCCATCAAAAAGAATGAAATCTTGCCATGTGCAATGGCATGGATGGACTTTGGGGGCTATGCTAGATGAAATAAGTTAGTTAGAAAAAGACAAATGCCATGATTTCACTCACGTGTGGAATTTAAGAAATAAAAAAATGAACGTGAGGGAAGAGAAGGAAAAATAAAATAAGACAAAAACAGAGGGGGAGGCAAACCATAAAAGACTCTGAACTTTAGGAAACAAACTGAGGGCTGCTGGAGGGGAGGTGGGTGGGGGGATGGGGTAACTGGGTGACGGGCATTAAGGAGGATACTTGATGTAATGAGCACTGGGTGTTATACTGAACTGATGAATCACTAAATTCTACCGTTGAAACTAATAATACATTATATGTTAACTAAATAAAAAGTTAAAAAAAACATGGAGAGCAATTATCAAAGAAGAAAAGAGCAGTGTTTTGGTCGTAGATGGTGAGGGTTTTATTGACACAAATCCCTTTCTCCAATTAATGTAAATATTTAATATTAATCCAGTTAAAATCTAAACTTTTTATTTATCTTGAGTATACAATTGTCAAATTTATCTGCAAGTATATTTAGGTGAAATAGAGCTTTTTTGTAGTAAAAATTGTACAATACAATACAAGGCATTTACATTTCTTGATATATCATTTTGAAATAATTCATGTAGTGTAATGATTCTCATATAGAATATATATGTGGAAATATTATGGAAACAAAAGAAAAAAACAGGGTAAAATTGTTCTATATTGTTTCTGTATGAGGGCACCTGGGTGGCTCAGTCAGTTATGTATCTGTCTTAGGCTCAGGTCATGATCCCAGGGTCTTGGGATTGAGTCCCACATCGGGCTCCCTGCTTGGTGGGGAGTCTGTTTCTCCCTCTTCCTGACACTCCCCTGGTTGTGCTCTCTCTGTCTCTCTGTCAAATAAACAACTTATAGAATAAGACATTCGAATTAACCATACAACACCCACAACCAATAACTACATATATTCCAGAGATATTAAATTTTAAAATTAAACATAACACGCAGTAGAAATAAATATAGTTTATTCAAGATAGGAAATTCAAGGAAGAAAAAATGCTAAAGAATTGATGTATTCAAAAATAATAAATTAATGCATTCCAAATAATTATAAACAAGCATAGAAAAGCATTGGAAAACTGATAAATGCATTTCTACTATATAAGAAAATAAAATCTTTGCTGTATAAATCCTTCTTACAAGTTAGAAGGGAAAAAGAAAATACAATTTAGTAAACAAAAAAAAATTAGATTTAGACAGATCTGTGTTCATTCAGTCACTTTTCTAGTTAGAAATTAAATGGGCAGAAAGCATCAGTTTAAGTTGGTGTTTGTAGAATCCAATAAAACTAAAAACAGATTTAAATTATTTTTCTGCTTAGTAACTGTATAACCTAATCTTTATTTTCCACATTAAAGATATAATAGAAAATCTACCAGAAAGGATTAGTGCATTAGGAAATTATGCAGAAATTGTTCACAAATGCCCCAGTTCTGTAAATGGTGGCAATGCATTTTTTTACAGATGCAAATCTAAATTATAAGATTTTACAATATAATTTTAAATGCAATGGACAGTGTTTCTAAGGGTAGAATGAAATGTATAGTCTCATATATTCTAGCAGAGAAGTATATGCATATAAATTTTCCATAGAGATATTTGGTGTTATTAATCAAATGACTTACAATATCCATTCACTTTGATCCCACAATTCTATATCTGTGAATTTATTAAGACATTTTTGAATATTTGTAGATAGCTTTATCTTCAATAATCTGTCTTACTATTTTTTGCAAAAGAAGCAATTTCAGATATATATATAGAGAGATATGTGTATATACCCTGGTTAATATAGACACATTTTATTGTAAGGCCTGAAATTTGAAGTGTTGTGTTGACATCTTTGGTTTTCACAGGGTTCCAAAGTCCTAATTATGAGTCCCCCTGTTGTCAGATATGACTTCCACCCAATAAGAAAGGCTCTCCACTAAGTTGGTTCCACCATCACCAGGCCAACTGCACCCGATCTGTTGCTCAACCTAACAGGTTTTATATTCTTGCCTTTCCAGCAAAATTACTCCAAACAAACCAATCCATCCTCCTGAGGGAAATGAGGAATACCCTATCATCCTGTTACTACAAAACCTGCCTCTTACTGACCCTACTTGTTCACTCGGCTCCTGACTATAACACCTGTGTGGCCCCAAGTGGTGTGTGGTGCTTTCTCTCCAAGACAGCAATTTCATGGGATAAATAAATTGCTGCCAATCTCATTTGTCCAGTGTTGGGTATCATGTATACACTATACTATTTGTGGTGGAGTGGGTATCCCTTTCTCACCAATGGGTTGACAAGGAGACAATCAGAACACATAGATATTTTCTTGTTCTATTAATTGAAAGGACCTAGAAACCATGATACCTCGGTAGCAATTAGCAAACTCAGCACACATCTCTTGGTTTCTAATATTATTCTCCAATAAAAGAAATCAGAGTTCTTGAAGTAGTCACTGAGTCTAGGGCTGGGGCATCTTGTTATGTCAGAAAGCAAAGAAGTGCTAAGGAAATTCCACACAGATGGGTTCTGTCAAGGAACACAGGAGCTAAATGTAAGAACACCCAATGGTCAAACTTAAATAATTTGAAAAACAAAATACCTTAATATTGCACTGTAGCACAAAGTATAAAATAAATGTCCATGGATGTGTTAATATATATAACTGAATGAATGAATAATCAATTAATTAAGAGGAGGGAATAAACAAACCTTCCATCTTCTGTACAGAAAAATTCCAAATCATTTATGTGCATACTCAGTCTCAAGTAGGTTGACCATAATTTTTCCCTAAGTGGACTGTATATAGTAATCTTTTTTTTAAGACTTTATTTTACAGATAGAGAGAGGGAGAGAGCACACACAGGGGGAGTGGGAAAGGAGACTGGGCTCCCTGGTGTGGGGCTCCATTCTAAGACCCCCGGAACACGACCCGAGCTGAAGACAGACGCTTAACCAATTTAGCCACCCAGGTGCCCCAACTTTCAAAGAATACATTATGTAAAGGTAGAAAAAATGAGTAATTTTACAGTGAGAAACCTGGCAAAAATTGAGTGGCTGAGTGAGGAAGGTCAACATCAACCATGGTAAGTCATGTCCATCGCATGTAACGCCTCTACAATATGATGAGAAGGGCACTTGACTTCTGCTTTCTTCCTCCCCCAAATCTATAACCCCAGAATGGCACTTTACTTCTGTGGTCTTTTTCCCAAAAATCCATAACCCCAGTATAATTATGATAAAACCATAATATACAACCAAATTAAACAACTTTCTGCAAAATACCTTTCTAGCCCTTCTCAAACTGCCAAGGTCATCAAAAACAGGGCCAGTCTAAGAAACTGTCACAGCCTAGAGGAGCCTAAAGAGACATGGTGACTAATAGAACGTGGTATCCTGGGTGAAATCCTGGAACATAAAAACTATATTTGGTAAAAACTAAGGAAATCTGAATGAAGTCATGAACTTTCATTAATAGTAGCGTATTGATATTGCTTCATTATTTGTGACAAAGGTACTGTTCTGAAGTAAGATGTTAGAATTAGGGAAGGCCGGGTGCAGAGAATCTCTGTACTATCTTTGCAAATTTTATGTACATCTGAAACAGTTCCAAAATGAAAAGTACACTCAAAAAATTGAATAAAATCTGTAAAGTAGTTAATAGCGTTATACCAATGCCAATTTCCTGGTCTTGATATTGTACTGCAGTTATGTGATTAGATGAGGCTGGGGAAAGTGTTCAAGAGACTCTATGTATGACTTTGGCCACTCTCTGTGAGTCTATAATTACCTCAAAATAAAGTTAAAAATGTTTTCTCTGAAAATATGCATACCTTTATTTTGCTATAGCAAACCTTAACTACTAGGTTAAACCCGGTAAAGTAGCCAGTATTTGAGTGTTATTAAGCTGTAGAAATGACAACTTCATATTCATCACATAATGCTATTTTGAGTCCCTATTTGAACAATGGAAGGAATCTGGCAAAGATACATTTGGAGGGGCGCCTGGGTGGCTGAGTCGTTATGGGTCTGCCTTCAGCTCAGGTCATGAATCTGGAGTGGCAGTATGGAGCCCCCTGATTCTGGCTCCCTGCTCAACAGGAAGCCTGCTTCTCCCTCTCTCCCTCCCCCTGCTTGTGTTCCCTCCCTAGCTGCGTTTCTCTCTGTCAAATAAATAAATAAAATCTTTTTTAAAAAAGAGATAAATTTGGAGCCACTCTTCCTCTGCTTGTCATTGTATTTAAATTATAGGAACTGGGGCACCTGGGTGGCTTAGTTTGTTAAGTGTCGGGCTCTTGATTTCTGCTCAGGTCATGATCTCTGTCCTGGGATCTAGCCCTGCATTGGGCTTCCCACTCAGCAAAAGGGTCTGCTTGAAGATTCTCTCTCTTTCCCTTTGCCTCTCACACAGAGCCTCTCTCTTTCTCAAATAAATAAAAAAATCTTTTAAAAAGAGAAATAAATTATAGGAACTAACATAGATGAAGTGCACTGGAAAGAGGCTTTCTTTGGCCCACATTCTTCTCATGCTGGCCTCCATGACAACAACTTCCCTGGGCTGATCTTGGGCTGGCAGTCTCTCCACTTGGGAATGACCGAATTATCCTTGATCTTGATAAGGAGGTCATTTTGTGGGTTCCTCTCTGTTAATTTCAGTGCACGGCTCAAAGGATCCTGTGTAATTCCTTTGATATTCTGCTATAATAACCTAAGAAAAAATCATGGTTTCCCTCTGGCCCCTCCCAGTGTTGAGGTACACGGAGAGAATTCTACTTTTCCTGAGCCAGAGTACAGAGTGGGAAACTTGGCTGTTTGTTTCAATCCTTCTAGGACAAGCCATAAAATGAGGTGATTTATCTCCTGGGGCCTTGCCTTTTTGGAGAACCTCCATGGGAAATGGAACATAACATCAATCTGGGATTTCTGAAAAAGCCCAGAGGAGGGAGGGACTGTAGTGTCTACCTACTCTTGGTGTTCTCCTTTATTACCCCTCTTCCTCACATCACTCTGAGGATGTTTTATCCAAACAGACATAGGAATCCTACCTCCGACTCACCCGGGTTCTCTTCTCATGAGTCCTCTGAGGGTCTAAGCTTTCGAAGATCACAGTCCATTTCTTTGCTACTGTTAATTTCCTTCCATAAGGAATGGCTACCTCATGCTATTGTCCAGAAAGCAATTTGAATTCTGGCTAGAACAGAATAAGTAGAAATAGCAGCAGAGCCCATTATTCATTGTTTCAAAAGTGGAATGAGCTATATTTATTCTTCTAGTACATATTCATATGGCAATAAGGGAAGTTTGTTATTCCTCCAAATCTCTGCTCTTTGTGTGGTTCCCCAGGCTCTGACCCCTGAAAGAGGCAACTCCATTTCTATCTGTTCTCCCAGGACTCAGTGGGCTGATTTCCATCAAAAAACACTAAAAAGACTACATCTATTCCTTTCCCTAAAATCTGACAACTTCCCTTGGTGGGAAGCGGTACTATAGGAACATCAATAAATATTTTAAAGCATTCTTCTTGGGGAGTATTCTTAACAAAGGGGAAGAAAGCTTTCTGCCTCTGTGACATTAAAACAAAAACGAGTGAGTTTAATCTCTGCCCTCTGTTTTTTGGCCTTGATGAATTACTTTTCTTGAAGATCCAGTAAAAATAGAATATTGATTCAGGTCATAAAGAAGTTGCTTCCAAGGCTTTCAAAACCATACATTTTATCACATTTATCAGTCTTAATGTTTCATAAATTTTATCTAAAATTGACTAGAGGCATTAATATTTCATCCAAACCATTTGTTCAACATGCTAAATATATTATTATCTCTTCTAAATGTACCACTTTAACAACACATTTCAATATTTTAAAAAACTTAAATTTCCACAGTGTTGCTATAATATAAATACATATAATATGAATAAAATCACTGTGCCTTAACTTTTAATGAGAATGCACCTATGACACAGAGTGGGATAAAGTAGTGAAAAGTGCCTTTATGTCCCTTTGTCATATTTTCCTCAGGCACTTCTTTGTCAGCTAAGGTTTATGCTCTCTTAATTGCTTCAGGTTAGGTGCAGAGTAAAGATAATCACTGAGTTCTCATATTTTCAAACAAGTGGATAGCCTTTATACTTGGAAAATGTTTTGGCTGTGTCTAAAATAATTGGGGCAACTTTATTTCCATGAGCACCTAGAAGGTATTCCACCACTGTCTTTTAATGTTTGACAAAAAAAAAAGAAAATGAAGTCACCAGGATCTTTTCTTCTAGCTGCCCAAATTATGATTTCTTCATTTCTGAAGGTCTGTATATTTATTAGGACATGTACAAGATGGATTGTTCTGAATCCGTTTTGTCTAGCACATGGTGAGCTCTGAAAGTTCATAGCTCTAAGCCTTTTTAATACATCTTTAAATATCAGCCCTCCTCTCTTATTGTGGTTTTCCTCTTAGGGAAGAAGATTTTCCTGTGTGCCAGTTCCCTTGCACCTGTCCTCTAGTTCCCTAATATTTTCCAACTCTTTTCCCTATCATTTTTATCATTTTTTTTCATCTCCATGTTTCATGCTATATTTTCCACAGTGTGTATTTTCCCTTGTGCTTGTGATTTTTTCCTCCTCATTTCTGGGATGGTTTCATTTCTATTCTTTCCTGAGTTGTGCTAATTTATGTTTCATCTCCTCTAGTTCTCCTGTCATTTCTGACTTGAGATCTTCCTTTTTGAACTTTCCTTCTTAAAGGCAATTGTGGCATGAAATTTTCAGATATTCTTGGCAAACAATTTGGAAAGTTTTATCTTCTCCTTGGCATACCTTCCTAATGAAAAGTCAATTGTCATTACCTTTTTAAAACCAATATTTTCTTCATTATTGTTCATAATTACCTTTACACTGATGTTGTGCAAATTCCTACTTTGTCATTGATTGTGAAAGAAATTGAATTTCCTGGACAATAAAAAATTGAATTTTTATATAAATGGGGTGGAAGAGGGAAGCGTAATGGACAAGTGGATTTTCCAGAAGGGCTGATATTCACATCCAACAACCAAGCACTCTTTTTCCTCTTCTTTACTTCCATCAGTCAAGGTACAGAAGGACTTCCGGCAGCACTAAGCGGCTCACCACAGTTCCTGTGCCAATGTTCCCCAAAAGAAACAACTTTGCATCTGCCTCTGCAGAAATACATAAATGCTGACACTTAGATCTGCCCTCATTTTGGCCCTCTCACCACCCTGTGTTTTTGCTCCTTATTCCCAAGAGGATTCCCCCAATCTAGTTACTTTTAGTAGGTCTTAAAAGATATGCATTTTGAAATCTGTGGATTCCATTACCTGGTTTCACTAAAAACGATAATTCCCAGGTTTTCGTTCTACATTTTGCCTTTGAACGATTTCTAGGCCTAAAATAAGAAATGCTGGCTTAGGAGGGGCCTGGATGGTTTAGTCAGTTAGGCATCAGGCTTTGGGTTTTGGCTCACGTCATGATCTCAGGGTCCTGAGATTGAGCCCCACGTCAGGCTCCACACCAGAGCAGTCTGTCCCTCTCCCTCTGCAATTCTGCTTTCTCTTTCTCTTTCTCTCTTCAATAAATAAGTAAATCTTAAAAAACAAAAAAGAGGGCACCTGGCGGCTCAGTTGGTTAAGCGACTGCCTTCAACTCAGGTCATGATTCTAGAGCCCCAGGATTGGGTCCCCCGTCAGTCTCCCTGCTCAGTGGGGAGTCTTCTTCTCCCTCTGACCTTCGCTCTCTCATGCTCTCTCTCTGTCTTTCTTTCTCTCAAATAAATAAAATTTATTAAAAAAGAAAAGAATTCTGACTCACCCCTTTATGTTCCCACCTGAAGTTCCAAAAGTAGTGCTTTTAAATGGGGAAAAATTTGGACACACACACACACACACACACACACACACACACACGTGTTTGTGTGTGTGTGTGTGTGCAATTTCCAGTCTTTAAAATTCATGTAGAGGAATATGTAGACATAATAAAACTAAAAGCATGTGTTTTAGAAAAAAACATTTTCCATATGCAACTAATTATGCAAAGGTATAGAAAAATTCTGAGTGTTACATGTGGAAGACAACAGCAATTTAAAGCATCTTGTTTTTCTTATATTTTCTAAATCATACACTTTTGGCAATAAAATGTGTCCATTTTGAGAAAAACAAATTGCAACACCATTTTATGTCTCATCTATTTAAGTTTCTTACTTTTCCTTTATACATCTTTTTTTCTTTTTATTTTAAGAAAGTTCTTTGTCACTCCAGATTCAGATAGTTTTATTTTCATCTTCTAATTTTGGTAGTTTTTATGTTCTAGTTCTTAAATTGAACTCTTTATGGGTATTCTTGATAATTAAATATCTCAGCATCATTTATTAGATTGTATTTCTTTTCTTGACTCATTTGAAATGTTATTTTAATACACATTATCAGTGGTTCTTAAGTTTTACTGATGCAACAATTATGCCATCAGAAATGATAGCTCATTACAGACTGCTGCATACATGAGGCACTGTAATTATTGCAAGATAACTTCATCCCCCAGTAATTGGTGATATGCAATAATTCAGAATGTAAGGATCATATATTTATATATTTTGTTTTGTTTTTGGTCTTTTTATTCTGTTCCTATGTATTAAATCAAATATGCTTATCATATCCAGTAATGACTTAGTTTTATGATATATCTTGATATCTGAAAGAGAAAGACATCCCCTTGGGTGCCTGGGTGGCTCAGTCATTAAGCATCTGCCTTCAGCTCAGGTCATGATCCCAAAGTCCCGAGATCGAGCCCCACATCGGGCTCCCTGCTCGGTGGGAAGCCTGCTTCTTCCTCTCTCACTCCCCCTGCTTGTGTTCCCTCTCTAGTAGTGTTTCTCTCTGACAAATAAAAAAATAAAATCTTTTTAAAAAAAGAGTAAGACATCCCTTTATTTTTATCCAAAATTTCGTTTGGGGAATATATTCTTTGAGATCAAATTTATAATAGTCCAGATAAGTTTTTATGCTTGAGATATATCTATAAATTTCTCTTTATCTCTGTACCTTTAAGCCGCGCACTGTACTGTTTGGTGTTGGTCTTTAAGTTGCATGTGTGCGCGCTGCTCACTACAGTGGGTACAGGTGTTTCACCACTTTTTCAATATTTAATCCTGAACAAGTTATTTAACCAATTCATCTGCAATTTTCTTAATCTATAAATGGGAATTCCTAAGATGATCTAGTTCACAGAGTTGATGTGAGGATTGTTTTTCATTTTCAGCAATATATATTGCTCATGCATTCTCTCCATCCACACCCTGGTTTTGAACTCTGTTCTTCACCTCACCTTCTCTTATAGTGGATACCAAAATGTTGAGACTATCGATGGCTCTTTAGGGGTATTTAGTTTTATTCTTGCCTAAATCTCCCAGGAAACCATTTGGTTTGTGCATCACTTGCCGGCTTTTCTTAAAAAGAAGGTAATGAACAATTATGTCTGCTGTTGTCTTTCTGTTTCCTTTTGGGTTGATATTCTTCTGCATTTTCAGTGATATTTGGGGGGAGAAAAAGATAATTACATGTTCTCAATCTTTTATGTTCCTGTTGCTTATATTTAGAGTAAATATAAATTGGGGGCGACATTTATTCTTTTTTAAAGATTTGTTTTATTTATCAGAGACAGAGAGTGAGCAGGGGGAGGGGCAGAGGGAAAGGAGGAGGGAGAGAAGCATGCTCTCCACTGCATAGGGAGCCCAAGGCAGGGTTCCATCTCATGATGCTGATCAGGTTCATGACCTGAGCCAAAATCAGGAGTCAGACACTTAACTGACTAAGCCATCCAGGTGCTCCTTTTGCATATGTAGACAAATTGATAAAACCATTACACGGGCTACAACCCCCTAACAACACTTTTTTTTTCAAGTTAAATAACATTGAATGGTTTTTACAATCTCTCCTGTAAAAAAGATCTGTATACTTGATTGAATTACATGCTTGCAGTATGCAACCTTTTCTCTGGAGGTGGTGATCTCTTGGCCATCACTGCTGTAGACAGTTTTCCTTTATAATAAGGAGGGGAGGGAGCTAGTGTAATACAGTAGGAAGCTGAGGGAGGAAAGGACTCTCTAGGGGAGAGATTAGAACAATGGTCTCAAAGTTGTATAAAAAATTATAGCTCTATTACATGTAAAATAGTGTTGTCAGGAGTAAGGTAGAAGTAAAAGTCAACTTGCTAAGTGTGATTAAAATTAGAAACAAGTAAATAATTGATTAAAAAGCAAAACGTGATGGTGAAAGGAAGGTGAAAATTAAAGTCATAAATTGAAGATACAGGAAGCCTGAAAGGTACATTTGGTTTTAGTCTGATGGAGATTTGGAAATGTGTTTTATTTCAAAGTTATAAGAGGGAGAAAATGAAGATATAATTTTAGCATTTTTTCAGGAGTCATTCTGGAACATGTATCGATCTATTCCTGTGTTAGTTAAGAATTGAGTTAATTGACTTTCCAAATAGTATCATCAGGATTTGAATATAGGAGAGAATAAGAGCATGCGAGGCAGATGGGTTCAAGGGAACAATGAAAAAGTAAAGCTTGTTTGGCTTTTTATTCCAATGTTATTAATCCTGTAGAAAATAAAAGCAAGCCACTTACTGCATTGTAAAGACAGAGAGGAGCTTAAAGGGGGTGGAAACCACTTGTAACAGTGTCGCCTGGTACAGGAAGGGCTACAGTTACCTGTGAGTACTGAGGTCAATCGGGATCAGAATGTGAATGTTCATTTCAGCCATCTTACTTCTTTACCTACACACAGCTACAAAACATTCCCACAAGCAAGTGGAAAGCCACATCCAACACAGCTATCTATAAAGTTACCCTAGTAGAAAATGAATTAGGAAATCGAATCCAAATGTGGGGACTACTCAGAGGAATTGTACAGAAATTCAAAAGAAACATGGCATGTACAGTTGCAACCATCATTATATCAGGATGAGAGTTCATGTACATTTGTCTTTTTGCCTAATAAAAATTAAGAACAGAATGCAGCAGACATACCAGACATGCCTATATTTTATATGCGATCTATCATTTAATTTTTTTTGTTTGTTTTTTAAAGAAATTCTATCTGATCGGTAGTTCTCAGAAACACAGGAATGGAAAAAGCAGGTCTTAGGAAGAACAGAAACAAACAGTCTCAAAGATTCAGTGGAGATATTATTGGAAGACACAGAAATACATGAAGAGTATGATGAAATTTACATATATGAAAGATCAGCCTGATGGCAAAGTGAAAACAAAAATAACTGGAAAGAAAATGAAAGTAAGGCACAGTCATACAGTCATATTCTCAAGGCTAATGGAAGAATTTATTAAACCATCAGTTCATATCCAGAAATTCTGAATTAGTTATCTATATAGTGGAAAAGCTATTCACTACTCAAATTTTGGCCCCAGCAAATGTATTTGCATAATATACTTATTAGACAGGAGCCCTTGATTTATCAGAAATACTCTACCAGTGTTAATAATAATAATTATAATATGGTACTCAACTGTTACTGCTCCTGTGACTGTTACCACTGTTACTATTGATTCCTGATTATCAGTGCTGATACTGCTTTTGCTGTGCTCTGCGTGTGACCCATATGACCTTTCACCTTGACAGTAACAGTGGCACCTACACTGACTTGCAGTATATTAGGAATCCTCTAACTAAATGTTTTACATATGTCAACACATCCAGTCGTCATAACAAGCCTATGAGGTAAAATCTGTAATGATTTCCATTTTACAGAAGGGAAAGCTAAGGCACAGATTTCTTGGAATTGGTTCAATGACACACAGATAGGGAAAGAGAATATTTAGTATCACTAGCTTAAACCAAGGCTCAGAGAAGTCTGATGATTTGTCCAATACCAGACGACTAATAAGATTTACCCCGCTTGTTGTCCTGATATAAATAGAGCCTGATCCGGGATCTAAACACCGAGATGTGTGGAGTAAACAGAGTTCAGTTTTCCCCTTGGCTCTAACACTTCAGAGCTGTGTGAGTGTGGCCAAGTAATTAAGCTCTCTAAGACTTAATTTCCATTTTGTAAGTCAAAGGAACAATATTTATGTTACATAGTCATTATACAAAATAAATGAATCATCGTTAAAACTCTATGGCACCCAGCACAAGATATTTTAAACAAATGCTACCTCCTTCATCTTTCCCTTCCCCTGTCACCTTGCCACGCAACCCAAGAAAATAGAAAATAAAAACATGCCATTGTTCAAAATGGATGCAGTTTTGCCACAAAAGCCTGTTTGAAAACAAAACAAAACAAAATGAATAAAAAGCTTTTCCTTGAGGTACATATTCCTGAGCATATTTTTTTAATTGTTGAAAAAATGCATCTCAATTTAAATGCAAACTGCAGATTATAACCTTTAGGTAGTGCTATTTATACAAATAATATCAGGCCTTCCAAAAGAACAAATAACATGACACTGATATGCATGATTACCATTAACCTTCATCAGACACGGCAAGCTCAGAATTCTGTGTCTTCAGAAAACACTTCCCTGATTAGCTCTGCTCAGCAGTAGGGCTCTCCTAAGCTGTACATTAATTGTTGCAGGTCCCACCGTAGGCAAAGGCAAAGTGGGGAAATTTTGTGTGTCTGTAGAAAATGGATGGTTATGAATGGACGAACCACAATGTCTTCATTAAACAAATATGGCACATGGATCAGGTGGCTGTCAAGTAGTTTTGATAGATTATTTTTTCCTCATTTTCCTTTGAAAAAGATGTATTGGTTCAGCTCCCTGTAAAGCATCCAACCGTACTTGTGGATCACTCCTCCCTCATTAAAACAAACAGCCTTACATACTGTGCTCCATAGATCAACAACTGCAGATTTTCACAATAATTCATCCCAGAAAAATCTGTGGTTGGTTGGTCCCACTGTAAGAGATATTATCCCATTTATAGAGATACACATTTAAATATTAATTTCAATCCTTAAAAACTGGTTTGAAGACTGTGTCTACCTTGTGACTGGAGGTATAATAAAAATAATAACACAGGGAATTTCTAAAATATTTAATTCCATTTTACTGGAGACTACTTTAGTAAGCAAGTATAGATGAAAAGACACGACATTATGGAAAGAAAAGACATGACATTATGGAAAAGAATAAACAAACTGGACTTAGAGTTAGGTCTGTTCTCTAATTCAGGTTTCACAAATAATCTACTAGTAAACAAGAAACATCCTTTTCCTAGAGCAATCTAATCTTATATACAAAAAGCATGCAGTTAAACTAGATTATCTTCACTTCCAAGTTGTCTTTTTATGTCTATGAGCCTATACATCTCATATTTAAAATATTTGGTCCGCCAATAATTAACTAAGTTCTTATTCGGTTTTAGTAGGGTCTCTGAAATGATGAAAAATTTGCCTTGATCTTCATTTTTCCTATAAGAGACTGATCTTTTGGGCTCTCCTAACACTGATGATGATTTTTCTAGGAACAGATTTCACTGAAACCAAATAATTTGGGAAAACGTAAAAGAGAAGGAGAGGAGAAAGAAAGAAAAAAGCAACTCTATGGTCCACTAATCTTCAATAAAATAGGAAAGAACCTCTGGTGGAAAAAAGACAGTCTCGTCAACAAATGCTGGTGGGAAAACTGGATAGCAACATGCAGAAGAATGAAACTGGACCACTTTCTTATACCATAAACAAAAGTAAATTCAAAATGAATGACAGACCTAAATGTGAGACAGGAAACCATCAAAATCCTAGAGGAGAACACAGGCAGCAACCTCTTTGACCTTGGCTGCATCAACTTCTTACTAGACACATTGCCTGAGGCAAAAGGAGCAAAAACAAAAGTGAATTACTGGGACTTTATCAAAATAAAAAGTTTCTGCACAGTGAAGGAAACAGTCAACAAAACTAAAAGGCAATCAATGGAATGGAAGAAGATATTTTCAAATGACATATCTGATAAAGCGTTAGTATCCAAAATCTATAAAAAGCTTACCAAACTCAACACTCAAAAAACAAGTAATCTGGTTAAGAAATAGACAGAAGACATGAATACATAGTTTTCCAAAGAAGACATCCAGATGACTAACGGGCACTCCTTATCAGGGAAATACAAATCAAAACCACAACGAGATGCCATATCACACTTGTCAGAATGACTAAAACTAACACACAGGAAACAACAGATGTTGGCAATGATGTGGAGAAAGGGGAACCATTTTACATGTTGGTGGGGATGCAAACTGGTACAGCCACTCTGGAGAACAATATGAAGATTCCTCAAAAACTTAAAAATAGAACTACCCTACAACCCAGCAATTACACTACTAGGTATTTACCCAAATGATACAAAAATGCAGATAGGATAAAGGCATTCTGATATTTATAACAACATTATCAACAAAAGACAAGATATGAAAAGAATGAGGTGTCTATCAACTGATGAATGAATAAAGAAATGATGTGTGTCTATATGTATAGATATAGATATATATATAGACACACACATATATATTAGACTATTACTCAGTCATCAAAAAGAATGAAATCTTGTTATTTGCAATGATGTGGCTGGAGTTCAAGTGTATTATGCAAAGTGAAATAGGTCACTCAGGGAAAGATAAATTCCATGTGATTTCACTCATACATAGAATTTAAGAAAAAAAAACAAATGAACATATGGGAAGGGGGAAAAGAGAAGAGAAAGGGAAACAAGCTATAAGAGATTCTTAACAATGGAGAACAAACTGAGGGTTGATGGAGGGAGGTGGGTGGGGGATGGTCTAAATAGGTGAACAGGGATAAAGAAGGACACTTGTGATGAGCACTGGGTGTTACATGTAAGTAATGAATCACTAAATTCTGCTCCTGAAAACAATATCACACCATATGTTAACTAGCTAGAATCTAAATGAACATTTGAGAAGCAAAAAAAGGAAAAGTTAGTCTCTGTCTTTATGCTTCTGAAATTAAAAAAAAAGAAGAAACAAAAAAAATTGTGAAGAAATGAATTAAGGATAGAGGCTTCCGTAACACCTTTTTAAAGCTGTCAACTGTATTTTGTTAGTTTTTAGAGCAGCATGGATTCACTTTCAGCTTTGTTGTTGTTGTTAAACATTATTGAGATATCCATTTGTAAAAAGCCATACATATTTAATATATACAACTTGATAAGTTTGAGAATAAGAACATACCCATGAAACCATCTCCACCATCAAGGCCATAAGCATATCCTGCAACTTCCAAAGATTTCTGTTGCTCCCTTTATTTTCATTATTTGTGTGGATGTTAAGAACACATAACATAAGATCTAGCCTCTTAGTTGTTTTTTTTTTTTTGATGATGATGCTATATAATTTTTTAAGTGTTAAATAACTGGGAAAAGAAATTTATGTCTCAGAAGAAAATTATTTGGAAAATTGTCAAGTGTATTCCATCACTTTCAGTGTGATCATGACTTCTATTTATTATTGAGAATTTCGTAGTTTTTATTGTTAAAAATGACCATTTTATTGACTTTTTAAAGTGGTCAGGAGGAAGTTCTTTATTGAATTCATTATTTTTATAATCCCTGACCAGTCTAGAGTTGTATATACTTTTCTACTTATAATAAAATTTGTGTTTTCCTTCCATGTACTGATTTGACTAGTAAAGTTGTGGTATTCTGTATTTATTCATTATTCTGAAGAACCCACTTTGAGATTAGTTTATTAGCTTTAGTTTTTTATATTAATCCCTTAATTTGTGGTTATATTTTTTATTAATTCAATCTGTTTCCTTAGATAATTTTTAGCTTTTCTGTTCACCAAGACATTGAATTTAAGATACAGTTCATCATATTTTTTAAACCTTGGTAAATTAAAAATATTTAAGTCTATTCATTTGCATGTGCTAGTATCTTTATCCTCAATATATCACTGGTAAAAGTTTAACCATTAGCTCTCAGGCTAGTATTTGCCAATTTCTATGGTGTAAATACTCCTGCCAAATCTGATTTCACATCACCAACATGATGTTAATTGGCTTAAAAATTTCTTTTCTTTTTTTCCAAATATTTTTTTATCACGTTCAGTTAGCCAACATATAGTATACCATTAGTTTCTGATGTAGTGATCAGTGATTCACCAGCTGCGTACAACACCCAGTGATTATCACAATACGTGCCTTCCTTAATACCACTCAAAAATTTCTTAAAAATTTAAAATAGTCTCATAAGCTGGTCTTGGCTGTCTTAAGAACACATTAGAAATAAGTTCATAGGGGCACCTGGGTGGCTCAGTTTGTTAAGCGATGGCCTTTGGCTCAGGTCATGATCCCGGAGATCCAGGATCGAGCCCCACATTGGGCTCCTTGCTCAGCGGGAGGCTTCCTTCTCCCTCTCTCACTCCCCCTGCTTGTGTTCCCTCTCCGGATGTGTTTCTCTCTGTCAAATAAATAATTTTTTTTTAAAGAAATAAGACCATAAATTCCTCTTATAATAATATTCTTCTAAGTAGTCTGAATTGCCAGGTGTCCTTTCTTTTCATTTTTTTTTCTTGGATAGATATATGTGCAATAGTTAAGTTTTTAAAATGATGACACATATAGACTGTTTAAATGACTTCTAGGGCTTATGCTTTGGTTAAATTAAAATTAAATCAAATTTCTAAAACTTGATAATTTTTCAATTTTACCAAGTTCTTAATTTGTATTTAATTTAAAAATAAAAGCATTTATCCTATGTATAGGGCAGAAAGTCAATGCATGTCGGGTCATGTTGATTATGTTTTTTAATCTTTAAATACTCTGGTTTCTGTAAATGCTTCCTATTGGTATTAACTACATTTTAAGTTTTCTTTGTATTTGCACAAAATTTTTCTTTGTACTTTTTAAAAATTTATTTATTTTTTTTCAGTGTTCCGAGATTCATTACCCATTCCCCACACCCAGTGCTCCATGCAATAGATGCCCTCAGTACCCACCACCAGGCTCTCCCATCCCTTCTTTGTACTTTTTATTTGTCACTTTTGAGCCATGGAGTTCATGATTTTATATAGTGAAAAGTATCCTTAATCAATTAGTATAAAATGACACTTTACCATCACTGTGCTTTGTTTTTGTGAATAGTATTTTATGTTATACCGTAACTTTATTTTTCTTTGTGTTAGTCTAAAAATATTTTTATTTTCTATTCTGAAACATTTTTTATAACTGTGTAAATTGTATTTTCCTCCAATCAAGATATTATAGGTTTTTTAAAAAATAATTTTGTTTTACTTTTGTCTCAAGAAATTTCTGCTTAAGTTTTTGATAGTTGTTTCAAATTGAGTTGTTACATTTTTGATAATGGCATTCCTATGCTCACAGCAGCACTATTAACATAACCAAGAAATGAAGCAACCTAAACGTTCATCAGTGGTTCAATAGATAAAGAAAACATGGCACATAGTAGAATATTATTCAGCCTTCAAAAACAAGAAAATCCTGCCATCTGCCAACAACGTGAATGAATCTGGAGGATATGTAAATGTAAGTGAGCCCGACAAAGAAGAACAAATACTGCATGATCCCACTTAGATGAGGAATCTAAATAGTCACACTCATTGAAGCACAAAGTCGAGTGTTATTTACCTGGGAATAGGTGGTTGGAAAAATTGATTGACATTGGTCAAAGGATACAGTTTCCATTATGCAAGATAAATAGGTCTTAGAGATCTTCTGTATAGCATAGTGCTTATATTTCACAATACTGTATTGTGTAAAATTTGCTAATAATTTAGATCTTATGTTAGATGTCCTTATCTCTCTCTCTCTCTCTCTCTCTCTCTCTCTCTCTCTCTCACACACACACACACACACACACACACACACACACACACACACAAAGAAGGTGAGAGGAAATGGAGGCATGGATATATTTATGGCATTGACATGTGGTGATGGTTTTATGAGTACACACTAGTCTCTAAACTCATCAGTTTATATACATCAAATATGTGCAACAATAATATTCTAGACTTCCCTCTCTTATTTTAATAAATGCGTTACTGCAGTGAACTTTAAGTCCTTTAAGCCTATCACTATTCTTACCATCTTTTCTCATCTTAATAAATTCTGACTTCCTACAGACTCCTTATCTTTCTAGTTGATAGATGATCAAGAATTCTAGGCCCAGGTTCAGGGTACTATCTTTCCATAGTCCTTTATATGATGTTGGGTTCATGAGATGCCTTTCTAATAGTTTTTATTCAATTTGGTTAAATTCAGCTGAAATTAAAGATGTCTCCAAGTATCTTATATTAGATTTTCTCTTAGTTTTGTTGTTAATTTTCTTTTCCTTTCTTACCTCCCTGTCCCCTTCATTTGTGTTTATGTGTATTTTAGTGGAGCATTTGGATAGGATGAATAGAGAACATAAAGTCAGATATCATTTTATGCTACAGAGAAACACAAGCGAAATCAATGTGTTGTCTGTTTGCTTACCCTCTTTAGGACTACAACCATTTAATCATAATGTGTATATAATTATAATTGCACCTATATATGGGAGAAATTGAGTCTGTTTTCAGTTGTATATGTTCTAAATCTAATAACAAAAAATTTATTTTTGCATAAAACCTGGAAAACAGTTCTGTAGAATATTACTTCCTTATAATATTGTTAATCTTTCTAAGATTAGATAATATGATTAAAATACCTTTCAGAGTGTCAAATGGTACCTAACTGATATATATTATTTTCTTTCATGTTACATGCCTTCAAATATGTTGTGCCTCAGTTTTGCTTCAGGATGCTGGTATATAATTCTCTATATTGCATCATAAATTATAGTTTGTAAATCTCAAGGTTTCTTCTAGGAAAATTTTAGCAATCACCCTATTGGAGAATGTCCTTCAATATAATGGTAAACTGTATTTTTCCTAGTAGCTTTATCTCATGATTTTTTTTTTACATTCCCAATCCTCAGCACATCTAGAGCCTGTCTTTTCCTTATTAGTGTGCTCTCATAATATAATTGACACATTCATTGTAATAATAGTTATTGTACTTACAATTAATCATGCATCATATTTTAATTAGAATTAACTTCATAGTATTCAGACAGCATAGCAATACATTCCTCTGTTCTCTATTTCTTGCAGAAAGAATGTTATCTGCTAATGAAGTAACACCACATTGGCTCATGTTGAGACAGCTAGAATGTTGCCCTATAATTATGACTGGACAACCAATCAGAGTTGCAACACACTGTACTTGTACTTGAACGTTTTTCATAGACATTGGCTGGTCTATGGCCCTTGAATAAATAGGTATATGTTTCTTTAAACTGAGCACATTACTTTTACCTGGTCCAATGCCTAATTCATTTTAGAGCATTCTTTATTCTTTGTATAATACTCAGCTATGACTGCAGAATGGCCTCCTTCCATTTAAAGGTGTTTAATGCCATTCCACCCATTTAGCAAACAAAGCACTTCTTTGCTAAGGCTGAAGGATTTTAAATATGATCTCATCTAGCCTCTGTGCATAAAATTGAAATCTGACCTGTATTAATACACCAAACCAGTAGGTCAGTAAGAGAGGGAACATTGTTCTAATGACTCCAAATAGCTTGTACAATTAAAAATCCTTTGGCTTTCTTTATCATTTACTTTTTTTTCTACAACTAGATTCCCGTTTACTCTTAAGTTGTTGCTTTCATTTTTCTCACCATAGAGGAATAAATCCCCAATAAGCTAGTGATTGTTCCCCCTATAGTTCTAAAGTTTAATTGAGTGAAAATTTTTTTAAAAGGGGAGAAAATTTATCTAAATAATTTATACCCCGCTATGTTAAATAAAATTATGTAGTTCTTTTTTTTTTAAGATTTTTTTATTTATTTGACAGAGAGAAACACAGCCAGAGAGGGAACACAAGCAGGGGGAGTGAGAGAGGGAGAAGCAGGCTTCCCGCTGAGCAGGGAGCCCCATGTGGGGCTCGATCCTGGATCTCCAGGATCATGACCTGAGCCGAAGGCAGTGGCTTAACCAACTGAGCCACCCAGGCGCCCCAAAATTATGTAGTTCTACCACCAGCCCTTAATGTAAAAGATGCCATGAGCAAAGATACGGCATCTTTTTCATAGTCTTTGTTTCTAATTCCAAGGCACAGATTTATATGGCCAACATGGATAGCCTTAGAATGGATAAAACTCAAGATGAATACAATGAAAAAGAACCCTCCATATTCACAGCTTAACCATTTGTGGGGCCATGTTAAAGATGTTTTTGTCCAGGATAAATAGACTATAAATGTAATTTTAAAGTTATATGAACAGAGTAGACATGTACCACATAAACTTCCAATATAAATGGTGTGTTATTATTATTTTTGAGAATTCTTCTAAGTCAGAAGCAGAGTATTTCCATCCACTGAAGTCAAGCTGAATTAAAAAACAGACCCAATGAGATATAACTTGGTTTTTCTTTAAGAATTAACATATATAAAACACAGTAAACAGAAAGGTAAAACAAATGATATGGAAAAATATTCCATATAAGCATTAAGCAAAAGCAACTCACTTAGAACTATCAAAATCAGAAAAAAATAAACTTAAGGCAAAATACTCCTATATATAAAGCAAGTCACTCCATAATTTTGAAATGTATATTCGTAATGGAGTTACAATACTACTAAAATTCTATACAGTAATGACACTTTGAAAATAAGAATTTGCCAAAATTGATGCAAGGAATAGAATATAAGGCTAATTGTTCAATAATAAAAAAGATAACTGTCATTATAAATGTATTAGCTGTAGCAATGTATGCATAAGATTAGCCTGAAAGATCTTATTACCCCCAGAAAATTAGGATATGTGCATGAGTGTGTGTGACTGAGTGTGTATGTGTGTGTGTGTGTGTGTGTCTGTGTGTGTGTGTGAGAGAGAGAGAGAAAGAGAGAGAGAGAAGCATGTCACAAGGACACAGGGACTTCCATTGACTATATATGGTGCAATTTTAAAGCCAAAATAATTAAGAAGACTGATATGTATAGAACTTTAGAGAAAAAATATCCATGAAAAATATCCACAATAGTTAATAAATATGTAAATAAGTCAGTCAGTAAGTAATAAACAAATAAATAAAAGATAAAAGAAAACTTGTTTACGAGATCCTTAGTGCAACTGGTAAATGTGGAGGAACCGCGGGAGAAAAAACTTCATAATGTCACAAGCATGATGTGTGGCAAATTTCAAGTAATAATCATCAGTGGATGCTAAGTATGAGAAAACATTTAAATAATGGTCAGGATGTTTCATGTCCTTATAGTATCTACCCATAGATTGTTTATTAGTTGCAAGCACAGAAATCAGAAATACAACCAATGAGGAGCAGATGGACATTGGGTCCCTCTATCCATGAAGCCACTATCACCAATGTAGTGTTCTTGCCTGGAAATGCAACCACAAGCAAACAGTAGACAAATGCAAATGAGAATCATTCTATTAAAGAAAAGGGAAAAAAGAATTGTTTTCTTTAAAATATTAATACCATAAAAGACAAAGTCAGCCTGTGGAAATGTTCCAAATTAAAGGAGACCACAGTATCATGATAAATGAAAACAACAGCTGGTCACAGCTGAATCCTGCATTGACATATAGCAAACTTTCAGTAACTTCAGAACAGAAAACAACCACCACTATATGTATAATGGAATACTACTCAGCCATACAAAGAATGAAATATTGTCATTTGCGATGACAAAGATGCAGCTAAGTGAAATAAATCAGTCAGAGAAGAACAAATACAATATGATTTCACTCATATATGGGATTTAAGCAATGACACAGATGAAGATGGGAGGAGGGAAGATGGAGGAAAACCATAAAACAAACTCTTAACTATAGAGAACAAACTGAACCTTTGTTCAGGGAGATGGGTTAAATGGGTGTCGAGTATTAAGGAGGGTACTTGTAATGAGCAGCAGGTGTTATATGGAAGTGATGTGTCACTAAATTCTACTCCTGAAATTAATATTACACTATATGTAAACTACCTAAAATTTAAATAGAAAATTGAAACAAAACAAAGGAATTTTTTGTGTATTGTTATAAGAAATAAAACTAACTGTAAATACAATAGTTTAAAAAGAGATTGTTTAAAATAATACTTTGATTCCTGTGGTGGCATTCTATTTTTTAATTTAAATTCAATTAGCGAACATATCATACATCATTAGTCTTAGATGTAGCATTCAGCAATGTATCAGTTGCATGTAACACCCAGTGCTCATCACATCATGTGCCTTCCTCCATTTTAATGCCTATATTTAAAATAATTATTTCAGCATTCTTTTCTTGAAGAACAAATAGAAACAAATTTGTCTTATTATTATTATTATAAAATCCCAGAACAACTCTTCTAGAATAAGAAAGAAAAAAGAATGCCCATTATCACTACTTTCATTTACCATTGTATTAGAAGTTGTAGTCAGTGTGATAGGCAAATAGAAATAAAAAGAATCAAAGCAAGGAGGAATATATAAAACTGTTATTTTCGCATATGATATTTATGTAGAATATTCCAAACAATCTTCACAAAAATTATTAGCATGAATAAATGATTTTAGTAGGTGTATTGGTTTAAAATATAAGTATAGATTATGAATTTTATATTTTTGCAATAAAAGACAAAATTATATTTTCTAATACCATGAAACATAAATTCCTTTTAATGAGTTTAACAGAAAAGCATAAACTTTATTCACAGAAAATTAGAAATCACTATCAAGAGAAATTATGTAACTAAATAATGATAATATATGACATTCAAGATTTAGAAGACAATATTCTAAAAATATTCAAGACAATGCCAATAAAAATTTCAATAATTACACATCCAACTTTTCAAGCAGATTCTAAAATTTATATGGAAAAATTTGTATGACCATGAATGGCTAATTACCTCTTGAAAATGGCTTGTTTTCTTACTTATGAAGCTCTAAATAAAGCCGCTATAATATTGTGTAATATTAGCAAAAGAATTGATAAGTAGATCTATGAAATAAAATAGTGTCCATAAGTAGGTCCATTCACATTTGGACACACTATATGTTACAGTTTGAAACTACAGAGCAGTCTTTTCACATGATGGTAGTAGGGTCTTTGAATATACCATTTAAAAAGTGAAAAATTCACCTCACATCAAAAATCATTTTCCGACTGATTTTAGAACTAAATGAGAAAGGTAAGAAAATGATGTCTCAGAAGAGAATATGGGAGAATACATTCAAGGACATGGATTTGGGAAAACTTGGTTAATTATGAAGGGAAAGGGTTGAAAATTTAAACTATATTCAGTAAAACAAATTCTCTTCATCAAAAGATACCATTAAAATGAATTCTTAGGCCTTCAAGATAAAAAGCTTTTACACAGCAAAGGACTTCAAGATAAAAAGCTTTTACACAGCAAAGGAAAAAGCTTTTACACACTACAAAACCAAAAGACAACTGACAGAATGGGAGAAGATACTTGCAAATGTCTTATCAGATAAAGGGCTAGTACCCAAGATCTATAAAGAACTTATCAAACTTAACACTCAAAAAAACAAATAATCCAGTCAAGAAATGGTCAGACAACATGAACAGACATTTCTCCAAAGAAGACATGCAAATGGGTCAATATCACTTGGCATCAGGGAAATACAAACTAAACCACAATAAGATACCACCTCACACCAGAATGGCTAAAATTAACACACAGGAAACAACAGATATTGGTGAGGATGTGGAGAAAGAAGTCACTCTTACATTGTTGGTGGGAATGCAAGCTGGCGCAGCCACTCTGAAAAACAGGATGGAGGTTCCTCAAGAAGTTAAAAATAGAGCTACCCTATGACCTAGCAATTGTACTACAAGGGATTTACTCAAAAGGTTCGAATGTTGTAATCAGAAGGGGCACCTTCAATCCAATGTTTATAGCAGCAATATCCACAATAGTCAAACTGTAGAAAGAGTCCAGATGTCCATTGACAGATAAATGGATAAAGAAGATGTGGTACATATACACAATGGAATATTACTTAACCCATCAAAAGGATGAGACTTTACCATTTACATCGACTTGGTGAAACTGGAGGGTATTATGCTGAGTGAAATGAGTCTATAAGACAAAGACAGTTATATATATTTACACTCATATGTGGAATTTAATAACCAAAACAGAATCAGAGGGGAAAGGAAGGAAAAATAAAATAAGACAATCAGAGAGAGAGACAAACCGTAAGAGACTCTTAACTATAGTAAAAAAAAAATTGAGGGTTGCTGGTAGGCAGGAGGATGGGGGGGATGGGGTAACTGGGTGATGGGCATTAAGAAGGGCATGAGATGTGACAAGCACTGGATGTTATATGCAACTGATGAGTTGCTGAACTCTGCATCTGAAACTAATGATAAGTAATTGAATTTAAATAAAATAAGTTTAAAAAAGATAGCATTAAGTAACAGTTAAATCAGAGTGGGAAATTATATATGTAGTACATATAACTGTAAAAGGACTCAGGTCAGATAAATAAATAATAGAAAAATAATAGATAAATAAATAATAGAAAAATAAACATCTTATTAGAAAAATGTGCAAATGACTTGAATACGCTCTTCATAAAAGAAGATATCCAACAAATGAAAAGTGTTTACTTCATTAGTAATCAAGAAAAGCACAAATTCATAATTCAATGATACATCATTTCTCCCCATCACAAGAGCCAAAATTGAAATAGCTGCCAATACCAACTTCTGATAATCATATATAACTCACATTCATTAGTGTGAGGATGTGAAACATTGAAATATTTTGAAAATATGACATTATTTATTTAAAGTCAAGTATGGTCTATCCTATGACCAACAATTCTACTCATTAGTATATATCCCTGAAATGCTCATCCTTGCACAGTAAGAAAAATATGCAAGAATGTCTACAGCATCATTATTTGTAATAAATAAGATAGCAGTGACCCCCACCAAAATAATTATCAGTATAGTGTATAAATTTACTGTGGTATATTCATACAATGAAATGCTATACAATAATGAAATGAATTAATATGTCTACATGCACCAATCATGCTATTACATAAAGCAGTAAAATATAGTACAAACTTTATTATTTCATTTATCTAGAGTTAAAACATAACTCTAAAACCTACTTAAAGTTTTAGGGATGCATGCCTTTGTGCAGCATTTAGGGATGCAGCATTTGTAAAATGCTGAAGAGCAAGGAATGAGTTAGCATAGAAGTCAGGATGATGCCTGGTGATGGGTATTCAGGAGGGCCTGTGTTGTAATGAACACTGGCTGTTATATGCACATAATGAATCATGGAACACAACATCAAAAACTGTATGGTGACAATATTGTTAAAATGTCTGTGCTACCAAGAGCAATCTACATATTTAATGTAATCCCTAGCAAAATCCCAACAGCACTTTTCACAGAACTAGAACAAACAATCCTAAATTTATATGGAAACAAAAAAGACCCCCAAATAGCCAAAACAACCTGCAAAAAGAAAAGAAAAGCGGGAGGCATCACAATTCCAGACTTCAAGTTATATTGCACAACTGTACTAATGAAAAAAGTATGGTACTGGAACTAAAAAAAAAAAATAGACACATAAATCAATTAGAACAGAATAGAAAACTCAGAAATGAACCATAATTATATGGTCAATTAACCTCTGACAAAGCAGGAAAGAATATCCAGTAGGAAAAAGGCAGTCTCTTGAACAAATGGTGGTGGGAAAACTGGAGAGTAACATGCGAAAGAATGAAACTGGACCACCTTTTTTACACCACACCCAAAAATGAATTCAAAATGGATTAAAGACCTAATTGTGAAACCTGAAACCATAAAAATCCTAGAAAAGAATCCAAGCAGTAACTTCTCTAACATTTACCATAGCAACTTTTTTCTAGATACGTCTCCCAAGGCAAGGGAAACACAAGTAAAAATAAATTATTGGATTTCATCAAGATAAAAACCTTCTGCACAACAAAGGAAACAATCAACCAAACTAAAAGAGAACTTATGGAATAGGAGAAGACATATGACATGCAAATGACATATCTGATAAAAGGTTAGTATCCAAAATATGTAAAGAACTATACAATTGCACACCCAAAACCCCCCAAATGATCCAATTTAAAAATGGGCAGAGAACATGAAAGACACTTATCCAAAGGTCATCCAGATAGCCAATAGACACACAAAAAGATGCTCAACATCACTCATCATTAGGGAAAAACAAATCAAAACTACAGTGATATATCCTCTCACCCCTGTCAGAATAGATAAACCAAAAACACAAGAAACAACCGATGTTGGCAAAGATATGGAGCAAAAGAAAACTTATGCACTATTGGTGGGAATGTAAACTGGTGCAGCCACTGTAGCAAACAATGTGAGGTTTCCTCAAAAAATTAAAAATAGAACTACCCTATGATCCAGCAATCATACCATGGGGTGTTTACCCAAAGAATACAAAAGCGCTAATTCAAAGGGATACATGCACCCCTATGTTTATAGCAGCATTATTTACAATAGCCAAGATACGGAAGCAACTCAAGTGTCCATCAATTGGTGAATAGGTAAAGAAGATGTGGTATACAATGTAATTTTAGTCAGCCATAAAAGGTATGAAATCTTACCATATGAAGCAACATGGATGGAGCTAGAGAGCATTGTGCTAAGAGAAATAGGTCAGTCAGAGAAAGACAAACACCATATGATTTCACTCATATGTGGAATTTAAGAAACAAAACAAATGAGCAAAGGAGGTAAAAGAGAGAGAGAAACAAAACCAAGAAACAGTCTTAATTATAGAGAATGAACTGACGGCTACCAGAGGGGAGGTAGATGGAGGATGGGTGGAAAAAGGGAACTAAGTGCTGGGGAGTAAGCAGTGAAGTAGTGATTGGCCCTGGGTGATATGTAGAATGGTTGAATCACGACTCTGTACACCTGAAACTAATATTACACTGTAGGCTAATAACTGGAATTAAAATAAAAACTTAAAAAACCAAAAAAATTAACAGTTATTTCCTTGGGTAACTGGCATCATTTACTTACAATATCTTTGCAAATTTCATTCATACATGAGATGCTAATTTTAACCGTGTAAATGCAATTAAACAACCTTAACCCAGTCAGTGACATGCAGGCAAACAACTTCTGAATTCACTGCAGATTGAAGCACACCAGTAAACAAGTAAGACCTAGAGAAGAAAGTGCAAAAACTTGAAATATGAGGGTTTCTAGTAAACACATTTTTAAAAACCCCAAATTTTAGTATTATGAAATCATTTTCCATGGCCTCAGATGAGTATATAGATAGAAAAATGTTGATGAAAATGTTGATTTGTGTAGTCACTACAAATGTAAAGTGAATGGAAACATTATTTGTGAGGAACTGAAGCATTAATGCTCCCTACAGAGAAATAAAACAATACACTAACTAGTAGTAACCATGGCTATTTTCTGGATACAGACTCATGAAAATGACTCAGTTTCTATGCATTTATATTCTATATATTTCCTATACATTCTCTACATTTGTATTTAATGCAAATCACTAGGAATGGCCCTTTGGCATATTCATATTTTAACATCTCAGGAAAATTATTTCATTTTGTAAATCATAATGAGAGAGGTGGTTTGGGGTGGGGGCAGTGGGGAAGCAGGGTTGACTTACAGAGGTGGTAGTAGTTATTTACAAGTTTTATTTGAATTTTATCAGTTCTTAGAAATACTTTCCTCAAGAAAAATGTGTGTGTGTTTGTGTGTCTAGTTCTATATTTGTATGTGTGTCTAGTTCTGTGTTTGTGTGTGTGTCTAGTTCTATGAATCCATAGAAGAGCAGATACCAGCTTAGATGACTAGCTGTCCCCAGTTGCTAGCTCCACCATTTACTAACCATATGACCTTGGGCATCTGAGTTAATTAATTTTTTCCTCATTGAAGTTATCTGTAAAACGGGAATACATGGGTACTGCCTCATAAAATGAACTTATTAAACATTTAAAGTACTTACAACAGTGAATTATCCACAATAATTTTCACATATATTACCATTTTGGTTTTTGTATTAAAATTTTAATATATGTTAGTATATTGGTTTTTGTGATTATTATAACTTCCCATGCCTTTCTTCATGTACTGCCCATCATTTGTTCAAATTCCTACTCAGTTTTGCTCCCAGCAATGTGAACACTTAACCATTCCATGTGACAAGGACTCTTACTTAGAGAAATCATCCTACACAAATATTCCACCACTTCGGACAATATATGTCTAAGGTAATTGGTTAAAGAATAATCCAACATTTATCAATTGGAAAGTGAGTGACTATATTGTTAGAAATTCATATGGTGCAATTTAAAAAATAAAGAGTTTGCATTCCTGTACTGTTTCAGAATAGTATGGTTATACTGCAGTAACACTCCCCAAATCTCATTGTCACTGCCTGTATGTCCATCTGTGAGGAGAGGCACCTGGAGTAGCAGTTACCATCTCAAGTATGTACTCTTTCTAGAAAGAGAGAACGTGGTGAAGTAGCCACTGTTTGTAAAGCCTCTTTGGAATGATAACATGTAAATTTGATTTGTTCCTATTTGATTGGTCACAGTAAGTCTATGGTCATGCTTATCTTTCAGTAGGTGAAGAAGTTGAATAAGCTAGAGGAAAGAGAGCTGGAATATTTATGAAGAACTCCAGTGATGATCACTGCTGGTACCAACTGACCCAGAGGAAGAGACGTGAGAAATATAAGTTGCTGTGCATGGTTATAGTATGATCCAACAAAAAAATTACTATGTGAGTTTATATGTTAACATGAACATAGATGCAGACGTGAACGCATATTCATATCAATGGGAGGAGAGACTATAGGAAATGGGGAAATTATGAGCTTTTATTTTTCCTTTATATCTTCTTTCTGTAGTTTATTGCAGCACATATCTTACATTATATTTTCAAGAAAATATAAGGATAGGAGTAAAGATTAATTAAGTAGAAACTCTGTTATGATTTATTATATGATATAATTTAAATTCATTGGAAGAACATTACATGGATTTATGTACAATTCCACTCACCTTTTACACAGAACCAAAAGCTGAGTCTTTGAGAGGCTTTTTGTACTTAGACTGTGGCCTCTTTGGATGGTGGGTACCATTATGGGTGAAGTCCTTCAAATCTAGCTAGTTTTTGGTATTTTCTGAATTTGATTTGAGGGCTGAGGTTTTATCAGAAATAAAAAGGTTGTATGAGACTATGGAATGAGAATTATATGTGCTTCTGTATATAACATTCCAACATACTCCCTATATAGTTTACATGTATTCATAACTATATACAAGAGTTCACACCAAATACAGTACAGGCACAGGATGGAATGCTTAATTCCACCAGGAGGTCTAAAATATGGAAATACTTCCAACTAGTGATCTTGCTTGAACAGAGCAGAGATAGAAAAGAAAGGCAATATGAGTACCTAATTGGAGGAGATTAACCCTGGGCTGTGAAGAAAGTAGATTGCCTTCAGCCATCTATTGGATTTTCAAAACAGCAAAGTGAGGATCATGGCAGAAAATGAGGTTTGTATGTAAGGCTAATTCTAGCGGCTTTTTTTTTTTAATACCACAGTCGGTTTAATGTTTATTTCTCTGCTTATGTAAAATAATCCAAAATAATCTGCAACTGCATTATAATCACTTCATAAAGTATTTTATTTCACTCTCTTATGCATATTATGGGAGAGCATTAGCATTTTTAAATAACTAATATGTCTCAGTGGCACACCCTTAAGTTCTTTTCTTGTTCACTCATTTATTCATTCAACAAAATTCAGTGTAGATTGTTCACTGAAAAGGCAGAGTTCCATTTTTATTAGTTTCCTGGTGTTCTTTATCTGTACTGAGAATACATTGTTATGCCTTTATAAGAGATAAAATTTGCAAAAAAACTATTTCTGATTTTTTTAATGTCAAATTTTGAGTATGTAGTCATTACCGTAGAGTACTGCAATCCACTTATACTGGGTCTCATGCAGAAACTTATCAAATAATGTAAATACTGGTCTCAATTACTTTTGAGGATAATTTCTGTATTCTCTCATTTGGAAATTTACATGGTGTAACGGATTCATTCTAGAGGGTGTTATGGACTAAATTGTGTCCTCCCAAAATTCCTATTTTAGAACCCAACTCTGACACCTTAGAATGTGACTGTTTTGGGAGATGGGCCTTTAAAGAGGTAAGTAAGGGTAAATGAGGTCATATGAGGGACCTAATCCAATCTGACTGGTATCTTTATAAGAAAATAATATTTAGGGGCGCCTGGTGGCTCAGTTGGTTAAGCAACTGCCTTCAGCTCAGGTCATGATCCTGGAGACCCAAGATCAAGCCCCACATTGGGCTCCCCACTTCGCAGGAAGCCTGCTTCTCCCTCTCTCGCTCCCCCTGCTTGTGTTACCTCTCTGGCTATGTTTCTCTCTGTCAAATAAATAAATAAATAAAATCTTAAAAAAAAAATGATATTTGGATACACAAAAAGAGGCACCAGGGATGCATACCCAGAGAGAAAAGGCTATGTGAGGACATGGTGAGGAGGACACCTGCAAGACAAATAGACAGGCTTTAGGAGCAACCATCCCTGCCTACAACTTGATCTTGGACTTGTGAGGAAATACATTTCTGTTCTGTAAGCTACCCTGTCTGTGGTATTTTGTTAGAGCAGCCTTGCAAGCTCAGCCAGATGGGAATGTATACAGACTATTGGTGGAAACAAACACATACAAACCAACATGGCAGAAAGCAGTGTTCTTGGGTGCCTGGGTGGCTCAGTTGGTTAAGCGACTGTCTTCGGCTCAGGTCTTGATCCCAGAGACCCGGGATCGAGTCCCACATCAGGCTCCCTGCTCGGGGGGAAGCCTACTGCTCCCTCTCTCACTCCCCCTGCTTATGTTCCCTCTCTGGCTATGTTTCTCTCTGTCAAATAAATAAAATCTTTTTTTAAAAAAAAGCAGTGTTCTTTTATCATGCAATTAATTAAGTTGTATAAATTGCAGGACACAGATCTTCTCCAGGGATCATGAACTTGTTCCACATTACAGATCCCTCTGAAAGCACTGTGCGGGGACTAGATGTGGTAAAGCCAGAGAAGCTAAAACTCAGCCAAATCAAAACCACGACCACCAGATCAACCCCAAACCCTCGAAAACCATCAAAAGTAAGTGGTTTCTCCTAGAGAAATTTCATTTGTCTTGAAACTTTTGTCTGCATTTAAGAGCAAAACATAATTTTTTTAAGACATATTAAGAAATCATTACTTTTGGAAGGAAAATGGCTGAAATGGGATATACAACAAAAGCTCATTTAGGGAATATTGAAACATTGCTAAAATATTCAACTTATTTTTCTATTGTTCAGTGAAGTGTTTCAAACTTTCCCACTGAGCACACCATGTTCAATCCTTAATGCAAATAGATTCAGTTCCAATTCATTTCATCCCCATGTTTTACTTATTTGTATCCTACTGAGCCATTTTAGATGCCAGATATTCTCTTCTTCTAGATTACATTTTTTATCTATTCAATTCCCCACTGTGGTTTGCTAGATGTCCTGTCTAACAATAAGTTATATTTAAATAAGTGTCATATATTTGAAATTCTAATGGTCAGTACCCATTAAGCTGGAAAGGAAAAAAAAACTTTACAATTTGCATAAAGGAATTATAAAGGAAGCTGATTACTGCTGACCTTTTAATAGGATTTGTTATACCATTTTTTTTTAAATCCTTAAGAATCTCTGAACAGTGATTGCTGTTCATAGGAGAAAGTTGTATTCTTTCTAGATACTACCAGTTACCTATTAGTGATTAAATACTGGATACGGGAGGGAGTCAAGATGGCGGAAGGCCAGGTGACCACATTTCGGGGAGTTCCCTGAAGAGAGCTGAATTCCAGCAAAAAAAAAAACACTACAAGACCACCGTGAACACCCATGAAATCAGCCTGAAATGTGATATTTCCCACTTCTGCACTGCCACGAGAGACAAGGAACATTGGCAAAAAGGTAGAAACAAATAAGAGGGTCTGGAGGCTTGCCCCCAGAGACAGGGGAGTGGGGGAAGAAGTCTGCAGAGCTGAACCATTGAAAACAAATACCCCAAAGCAAAAGTGCTCTGTGAGTGAGGAATAACAGCAGATTACGGCCTGAATCGGGGTGAGACAGAAACGGGAACACAGCGGAGCCCAGGGCAAGGCAAGGAGACTTTTTAAAATTTTTTCCTGCCACCGGGCCCCCGTGCGCCATGCCGCCCCACGCAGCCAGGCCCCCGCGCACCGTGTCACCTCCTCCGGAGTCGCTGCAGCTGCCCCGAGAGCAGCGGGCCTGGATTCTATTTTTTTGCCACTGCCCTTCTCTCCTGTTTCTCTCCACACCGTGGGCCAGGCGCAGTCGCCCTCAGGGAAGGCGTTTTTACAGACTTGCGTGGGACCGGAGAGGCCGCGGGTCCCAGGGCGCAGACAAAGTCGTGCGATCCAAAAGGAGTTGTGGCTTTGAGGTGCAGGAGTGAAACGACAAGCGGGGGCGGGGGCAGAAATCAATACAACGTCTGCACCAGCCCGGCTGTGACAGATGGCCAACCGGGAGGCTGGAAAGAGCCCCTCCCAGTGTAGAGGCTCTCTCTGGGAGGGAGGTCTGGGCACAGACATCTTGCTCCGACCTGACTTCCTCAACGGCTGGAAAAAGACGTAAAAGAACAACGCTCCGCTACCAGAGAATTGCAGCCTGATAGTCTGGTTGCCATTGAGACAGGCCTCTAGCAGGGGGGCCGAGAGACTCAGCCTAGGTAGAAGGACTAAAAGGGAACGGCACGCCCCGACCCCAGAAAGTAATCCAGAAGCTCAGGAGGACAACACTCCCATGCAAAACCCCAAATCGGGGAAAGGCAATTTATTAAACCCCTGGCACTGACTACAAGTACCAAAAGCCCTACAACTCATTGATACAGTTTCCCACCTCATTTACTTTTTTAAACTTTTTTCTATTTTTACTTTTAAAGCTTCCACTTTAAGCTTAAAAATTCATTCTCACGGTTTTTCTTCTTTCAGTTTTTAGCCCCCTTCTTATCACAACATGATACCCAATACAACACCCCATAACATTTCTTATCTTTTTTATTTTTTTATTATTCTTTTTTATTTTTTTATTTTTTTTAATCTTTTTTACCCTGAAATTTTTTCAAACACACCCCTGAATTTTCTGCTTTTGTTCTTGCCTCTTGCTTCCCTGTTCGCTCTCTCTGTTCTCCCTTTCTTCTCTCCTCTTTCCTTTATTCTCTCTTTTACGTGTACATGTAGATACAAGCTTCAAGTCAATCCCACATCCCTATTCAATACTACCCCTATATAATCCCCCTATATCTTTTGAAAGCGGGCTCCTCCAACAATAATAACAAGACAAACTTGGGAGCATCTGAAATGCATTCGTTGCCCACAAGGAGTGTCTGCCCTCACCTTCCCACCCTAGTTTGTCAGTGTGTCTGGGTAATTGTCTTTGCTTCTATATTATATAAATACTGGTTTTGGGGGTCATATAGGTTGGGCTTCACTCTTTGATCTCTTCATTTACCCTTGATAACCCTTTTCTTTACCCTGTAACAGCTTGTACCATATAAATTCTATCACTGGGCCCCGCTCTGGCAGGGGTGTCTTTTCCTGCTTCCTCTCTTCCGTTTTCTTTTTTCTTTCTCCTCCCTTTTCGGTGGTGAACTCTGGTTGCTCCAAAACCTTCCAATGACCAATCCACCTAGACAGTGGCTGATATATCTAGCCATCCAACCCCTCAACCTCTCCTCGCCACAATGACTCAGAGAAGGAACACCCAACAACAGAATAACCCTGAGACTGCAACCTCGGTAACAGAACTACTGGAAATGAACATAAACAATATGACAGATATGGAATTCAGGGCAGCAATAGTCCAAGCAATAGTCAATTTAGAAAAGAACATTAGTCTCAAAGTGGAAGCCATAGTAACAGAAGTGAAAACTGAGGTTAGAAAGACTTTAGATGAGATGCAATCTAAGTTAAATATGCTAACAGCCAGAGTAAGTGAAGCTGAAGATCGTATCAGTGATTTAGAAGACGCACGGAATAAGAAGGAAGAGCAAGAGAAGTCTTGGAGCAAACAACTAAAATCCCAAGAAAACAGAATAAGGGAAATGAGTGATGACATGAAACG
Organism: Spilogale gracilis; assembly: GCA_004023965.1. Classification (NCBI taxonomy): domain Eukaryota; kingdom Metazoa; phylum Chordata; class Mammalia; order Carnivora; family Mephitidae; genus Spilogale; species Spilogale gracilis. Next base: position 104,900 of record PITA01005817.1, read on the forward strand.
CTCCAATATCAGAATTATTGGAATCCCTGAAGGAATTGAGAGAGAGAGAAGCCTCGAAAATATTGTTGAACAAATCATGGATGAAAATTTCCCAAATCTGAGGAATGAAACAAATGTTCATGTCTTAGAAGTAGAGAGGACACCCCCCCAAGATCAATGAGGCCAGAAAAACTTCCAGGCACCTAATAGTAAAATTCTTGGATCATAAAACCAAAGAATGTGTCTTAAGGGAAGCTAGGAGAAAGCAATCCCTTACCTATAGAGGGAGGACCATCAGAATAACGTCAGACCTTTCCACAGAAACCTGGCAAGCTGCCAGAAAGGGCTGGCAAGACATATTCAGGAAGTTACATGACAAGAATATGCAACCAAGGATAATGTATTCAGCAAGGTGGACTTTCAAAATGGAAGGAGAAATAAAGAGCTTCCAAGACCGCCAAGGTCTAAAAGATTATGCAACTACCAAGCCAGCACTACAAGAAATACTAAGAGGGGTTCTTTATAGGAGAAACGAACCCAAGAGTGAAACAAAACAGAAACATACAGAGGTAACTTATAGAAACATGAACTCCATAGGCAACATGATGTCAATACAAACATATCTATCAATAATCACTCTCAATGTGAACAGCCTAAACGCTCCAATAAAAATACACAGGGTTGCAGACTGGATAAAATGACAGGACCCATCCATATGCTGTCTACAAGAGACTCATCTTGAATCGAAAGACACTCCCAGAATGAAAGTGAGGGGATGGAAGACCATCTTTCATGCCAATGGACCCCAAAAGAAAGCTGGGGTAGCGATTCTCATATCAGACAAATTGGATTTTAGTCTAAAGACTGTATGTAGTCAAAGACACAGGAGGACACTACATCATTCTTAAAGGGTCTATACATCAAGAAGATCTAACAATTGTAAATATTTATGCCCCCAACATGGGAGCTGCCAACTACATAAGGCAACTGTTAAACAAAATAAAGAATCATATTGATGCAAATACACTAATCGTAGGAGATCTTAACACACCACACTCAGCAATGGACATATCATCTAAACAGAAAATCAGCAAGCAATCAAGAGCCTTGAATGACACATTGGACCAGCTGGATCTTATATTCAGAACATTTCACCCTAAAACAGCAGAATACTCATTCCTCTCGAGTGCACATGGATCTTTCCCCAGAATAGACCACATACTAGGTCACAAATCAGGGCTCAACAGATACCAGAAGATTGAAATTATTCCCTGCATATTCTCTGACCACAGTGCCGTGAAACTGGAACTCAATCACCATAAAAAGTTCAGGAGAAAATCAAACACTTGGAAGCTAAAGACGAGCCTACTCAGGAATATGTGGATCAACCAAGAAATCAAAGAAGAACTGAAAGACTTCATGGAAACCAATGAGAATGAAGATACATCGATCCAAAACCTATGGGATACAGCAAAGCCGTCCTAAGGGGAAAATTCATAGCCATCCAAGCCTCACTCAAAAAAATTGAAAAATACCGAATACACCAACTCTCATTACACCTTAAAGAACTGGAAAATCAACAAAAAATTAAACCAACCCCCCACACAAGGCAGGAAATAATAAGGATTAGAGCAGAGATGAATGAATCAGAAACTAGAGATACAGTAGAATGCATCAACGAAACTAGAAGCTGGTTCTTTGAAAGAATCAATAAGATCGATAAACCATTGGCCAAACTA